>SNQJ01S0110423.1:36285-52823 GCA_010110895.2 Picea sitchensis
GTCTGGGCAAATCAACAAGATCCCATGTCTTGTTCTTCTCAATGGAGTCAATTTCTTGGTTCATGGCTTGAACCCAATGTGGCTCCTTAGCTGCTTCTTTAAAAGATGTAGGTTGACATGACATTAATGCAAAAAGATTTTATTGTTCAATGTCATCCAATTGTTGATGGATTTCTCTCAAACTTCGAGTTCTCTGATTTTGAAGTTCAGAGGATGAGTCTTTGCTTGAAGTTGAGTTATCCTGAGAATTTTGAGGTTGTCCTTGTACCTGCAATCTTGGAAGAGTAGGTTGAGGTATTGGCTGTCCTGAATTTTCTATATTTTCAGAACTGGGCAGTAATGGATTTTGACTATCCATTTGCTGATTTTCAAATTCGTTCCAGAGTTGATTTTCCAAAAATTTTACATCTCTGCTAAGAATTAGTTTCTTTGAGATAGGGTTGTAAAGTCTATAAGCTTTAGATGTTTCACTGTATTCAGTGAAGATACATTTCTCACTTCTATCATCCAATTTCTTCCTTAATTCGGAAGGTATGTGAGCGTATGTTATGCATCCGAATTTCCTTAGATGCAGAACATTTAGCTTTGTCCCACTCCATGCTTCTTGAGGGACTTTCATCTTTAGACTTGTGGTTGGAGATTGATTCAAGAGATAAGTTGAGCATGCTACTGCTTTAGCCCAAAAAGTATTTGACAAACATTTCTCTTTGAGAAGGCTTCTTTCCATGTTCATTATTCTCTGATTCTTCCTTTCAGCCACTCCATTCTGTTGTGGAGTATACCTAGTTGTAGTTTGCATGATAATGCCTTGTGATTTGTAGAAATTTGCAAATTTGTTGGAGTTGTATTCTCCTCCTCCATCTGACCTAAGAACTTTTATATATTTGCCACTCTGATTTTCAGCTTCTGCTTTGAATTCTTTGAATTTTGCAAAAGTTTTAGACTTGTGTTTGAGAAAATAGATCCAGATTTTCCTACTAAAGTCATCAATAAATGTTAAAAAGTAAAAGCTACCACCTATTGACTCTGTTTGCATTGGTCCACATAGGTCAATGTGAACAAGTTCGAGATGTTGTTTGGATTGAGTGGAGGACTGTGGAAAACTAGTTCTCTTATGTTTTCCAAGTATGCAAGACTCACATGGGGAATTTTTCTCTTTGAAGATAGGGAGACCTTTGACCATGGAGTGCTTCTGTAGAAGACTTAGACTTTGAAAGGGTAGATGTCCAAATCTTCTATGCCAAACCATAGTTTCATTGGGGATGGTTTCACTTTGTGCATATGGTTGGATTAGATTTGCAGTTCTAAGGGTAAGGGGAAACATCCTATTCTGTGTCATGTGGATTTCAAAAATCAATTTTCTGTTGGGGGTTTTATCATAAATCCTGCAGCATGCTCTCTCAAAAAGTACCTTATAGCCATGTTCAATGAGTTGTCCTACATTTAGCAGATTATGTTTCAAATCTGGAACATGAAAAACATTATTTATGTCCTTCTTTACATTTTGTTTAGTAAGAATAAGTACAGTTCATTTTCCTTGAACTTTGACTAAGGAATCATTTCCAAGTGTAATATCAGATGAAATTGAAGAATCAATGCATGAAAGTAAATCTTTGTTACCTGACATGTGATTGTTGCAACCACTATCCAACAACCAGAGATCTTTAGGTTGTTCTTCAGTCTTGTGGCATGAGAGAAACATACCTCTTGAGGTTTCTCCTGTATGATTTGACACATGTGCTCTGCCTAAGAAATTATCTTCTTGCTTCTTCCTGCATTCAGATTCATAGTGCCCATACTTTTTGCAGTAATAGCATTGTATGCTTGATTTGTCATTTAATCTTCTCCCTCTGCCTCTTTGAGGCTGGAAAGTCTAATTCTAGTGATGTTGTCTGTTACCTCCACTTGAGTGTTGGTTACTTGTAGTACTCTCTCATCCTTGGTGACCTCTGCCTCTTCCTCTACCTCTCCCTCTGCTGAAGGAGAATTGAGTTTTGAAGGCATTGGTGATTGACTCATCTGTGAGATGTAGTCTGGTCTCATGTGTCACCAGGGAACCAATTAGTTCATCTGTTGAAAAATGCGACAGATCCTTGGATTCAAGGATTGTTGTAACAACCATTTCGAATTTCTTTGGTAAACTTCTAAAGACTTTCTCAACAATGCGTTGATCAGTGATGGCTTCACCAATCAATATGATCTGGTTCATGATTCCCATGACTCTGGTCATAAACTGATCCACATTTTTAGACTCTGTCATTCCTAAAGTCTCGAATTGCGCCCTCAAGGTCTGCAGTTTGACTGTTTTGACCTTGTCATTTCCTTGGCAGGTTGATTTAAGGATGTCCCAAGCCTGTTTTGAAGTACCAGCACCTGTGATTTTTGAGAAAATCGAGTTATCCACTGAATTTTGAATTTTGAATTTGGCTTTATTCTCTCTGTTCCTCTGAGTTGCCTGAGCAGTTCTCTGTTGGTTTGTCATGGCGGAAAGGTCTGTTGGATCTGGTTCCACATATCCAAGATCCACTAGATCCCAGCACTCTTGTGCTTGCAAGAAAGATTTCATTCGAAAAGACCAAAACTCATAATTCTTTCCAAGAAGAATCGGACCTTGAGTTGGTCCTAAATTGCTAGACGTGGCCATATTTAAAGAATTTTAACAAAACAGAAAAACATTTGTTGGAAAATTTCGTGTTTACCTGTTTCCTGCGCATAAAACCAGGTCTTCTAATTTTTTTGCAGTGACTTCGGAACTTTGCAATTCAGGATTTCAGGTTTCGCGTCTTCGCGAACCTTGATATCGAGCTCCTCTGACTCCTCGATTCTCCGATCTCCGAATTACCGAAATGCCGAATTGGCTTCAATGATCAACGATCCTCCTTGATTTGAGATCAATGACTCAGATTATTTCAGAATTTCACGTATTGCTAGTTCACGAGACTCTTACCTCTGATTTCATGGTAACTGAAATCGCGATGGTGCTTGCATCGATGGTCCAGATCCTCTTATGATATGACGGTCCAGATCCTTTCGGGATTTCACTAATCGATATTTTCGCAACTCTTGAACTCTCGTCACGATGTTCTCCAAACACCGAACTCCGAAATGCCAAAATTTTGATGGTGCTTGGATCTGTTGCCTCCTATCCTCTCCAGATCCAACGGTTGGAGTGATTTCATGATTTCGGGATTTCGCATATCACGGTATGGAGTGCAGTCTCCTCTGCTCGTCCAACTCCTGATTCATGATTTCACTATAATGTCAGATCGACGACACACGATCTTTCTCGATCCAACGGTTTAGATCGAGTCGTGATTTCGTGATTCGCAAATTCTCACAGCAGTGTTCTCTGACCTTTACTACCTACGAGTCAACGAAATGCTGAGATCTCGCCACCTGTCCTCCTTGATGGACGGTCCCAACGATTTCGGGATTTCGTGACTTAGCAAGTCGACTTTTCTCCTATGCGCTCCAAAGGACTAGACCTCGTGCACTTTCTCCTGGATCCTACGACTATAGGTCCTCTGCGCTGAATCTGAATGGTTGGAAATATTTTGCCTCTTCTGCATGCTCCACGTCCTTTCTGAACTCGATTAACGACTCAGATCTATTAGCAGAACCGATCTTACGGCTTCGTGTGCTTCCTTTGCTTCTTTAACGTGTTTTTTGTTGTTCTTGCAAAGAGTTTCTCCTGAAGCAAGAAAGTCGTGAATCTTTCACGAATTCTTTAAATCTTTCTGCCTTCTGCAACAATCTTTCACGAGTTTGTGAGAATTCTCCGAATTCTTTAAACGTTTCTGCCTTCTGCAGTAATCTTTCACGAATTTGAAAGAATTTCGCGAGATCTTTAAACGTTTATGCCTTCTGCAGCTCTCACTCCTCAATATTTTGAGCGTATTGCTCTCTGCTTCCTCGTGTGTGCTTTCTGCTACGATCTTTTGAGCGGAGGGCGGACTATGGATTTCTCTCCAGACCTTGTGAAGAATCTCGCGTCCTATGCTCTCGTGAACAGTGTAAGCTCTGCGTTGTTGAGGATCGCGTTGCTCTCCAGACTGTGTGGAGAAGCTTACTACTAGAGCTCTAATACCATGATAAAATGAGAAGCAAGAAGTACAAAAAAAAGAACAGAGTAGAAAACAGTATATCTCATTAACTGATGAACGCATTGGATTCAAAGAGGTGTATATCTCGAATGACCTACCAATGTACAGAGAACAATAAGAAAATTATGCATACATCCCATGTATCTCGAATGTATCTCGAATGACCGACCAATGTATCCCATGAAAATATGCATAATTCCAATAAAAACTAAGAAAAATAAGAAAATTAAAACGTTTATCGGAATTATTGGAGTTATTATTGGAATTATGCAATTTAATTGTTTCAGAAAGTATATTTTGCATTTTTTAAATAGCAATTTTATGCCATGAAAAACTCAAAACACTGTAATCTCTATCACGCAAATCTCAACTCTGCAATTTTATGGATTTCAGACTAGATTTTAGGTAAAATTCGTAGGGAAAAAAATACCCATGAAAAGGTAAAAACTTAGAGCACGGAAATAAATTGGTTATTCTTTGATGAGAGGCACGGGAAAATATGTTTTTCTCAGTGTTGAGAAGCAAAAGTAAAATGTGATGTGAATAGGATTTTTGTTGAAGGCTTTTGATCAATGGCCGAAATGCGAGGGATTTGCATCAGGTCAAAGGGACCTGTCCAAGACGGTACAAGAGGAGAGAGTACAATTTAACCGGGTGGGGAGCATCGCAATCAGACCATTTACCCCGTACCGTCAGATCAGAAGGGTGATTCGATTACAAAAAATCAATCATTCGGCCGGCAACTTGCGATTTAAACCGAAACTAACTTCTAAAGTTCTAGATATTCTGATATTTTACTACACTGTGGGCGATAATTATAGTAAATAATAATTCGGTGTCAGCTCCAGCTTCATAGGGAGTCGGGACTGATGTTGGTTGAGTGAATCCTCTGCGCAGAATGCCTTCTTTGGATGTGGATATGACTTCGGACGTGTTAGGATCTGATAGTACATATAGCGCATGTTAAAAAGCAAGTGGCTGGCATCCATGGTCCATGATAACAACCATGGAATTATGTTTTAACCCGAGTTTGGCTCGTCTCTAGTATGGTAGATAAGATTTTACTATTTCACAATTTATTAATTGAGATCCATTAGGTAAAGAGACATATACCTATTGAAAACTTCCCTAATAATTAGTCTTTTAATTAAATTTATGCAATGTGTGTGATCTAATGATAGAAGAATGTATTTCATAGTATTCACAAATTAAAGTTCAAGATTTAATATTATAACTCTAACTTTGCTAGGGTTTATGAGCCACGTGGTAAGTGACTCTGCTCTCATCCGCTATAGTGAATGAAGAAAAAAGGAGAGGTTTTTTTAATATCACTAGCTCTGAGATGTTACATTCTAAAGTGACATTAAATAAAAAGATAAGATAAATTATTAATTACTTAAGCATTGAAAGTGACTTTTAATGTTTAAGTAAATATTAAGAGAGAAGAATGGTCATATTTGATTTGGTCAAAAAGGAGAAAGATCCAAAAGGATTTAGAGAAGTATAAAGGAAGGGTAACACTTCACCTTCCTCATTATGATTTGATCTCTTTTTGATGTGTGCTTTGAGCCAAGGTTTTCGTGAGGGTTTGGCAAAACCCTTCCATTGGAGTTTAGTTTTGGTGGTGCAATACCCATGATCTTTAGTTAAGTTCATTTTGTGTTTTTCATCATCTTGGAGGGAGTTTGTAGGTATATCACCTTGTGCAGGGGATTGATGAAACTTTTTGAAGGAGGCCGATAGTCGATTTTTCAAGTACCAAGAGGGTTTAAGGGAAACAGTGAGAGGGGTCACCCCCGCGAGTTGAGTAAAGTGCGCCCCACGAGATCCCTCTTGTTGGTCAGCCTTGTCTAGCGAGGCCCCACCTATTGTTCAACCTCGTCCAACGAGGATCTTTGCGATTTGAAGTTACATAATTTTTAAGGTACGATAGATGAAGATATCCAAGAGAAATTTTCCTACAAGGATTTTTATTTCCTCAAACAGAGGAACAAACCTAGGGCAACGCAAAACCATTAGAACTTTGATCTCATGCGCAAGGTGGGCAGGATTACTATCCCATATTTTGATGGGTCTCCCAAAATCTTAGCTAGAGCATGGGTGCATAAGTTGGACACTTACGTCCAAATTAACCCAATGACCGAGGCAGAAGCAATTAAGTATCCCATTCTTCACTTGGAAGGAGAATCTCATGAGTGGTGGTATGAGGGGCTGGTAACATTAGGGCACACCAACATCACTTCATATGTGAACTTTACTTAAGTATTGATGGACATGTTGGATAGGAAGGATCTTGAAATCAACTTCATGGATTTGGCACAATTGAAGGAGACATGTACACTAGATGCATACATCACATGTTTTCATAGGATGGAAGTCATGGTGACAGGTATTTCTCAGCCATGGTTGATGATGATGTTCATGGAGGGTCTAGCTGATCCCCTGAGAGGATGGGTGAAGGCCTTTAGAGAAACCACACTATAGGATGCTATTATGAATTTTCGGGATATGGAAGACACAACAACCAAGAAGGAACTAATAAAACCCTTTATTCCACAAGAGGGTTAGGTGATGAAGCTTCCCCAAAGGACATGGGTGGGGAAGGATAAGATGGATGAGGAGACAGAGAGAGAAATGAGGTGGAAAAATATTTTCTATAGTTGAAAAGAACCTTGGGAATTGGCCCATCGATGTATGGGAAAATGAAAGGCCCATTATATTGAGGTAATTTATGACAAAGAAGATGACAACAAGGAAGAGATCCACTACATACAAGATAGTAGAAAGAGCGGTGATAAGACACCACACATCGACATTACAAAGAAGGTGCCATTGCGAGAAGGGGTCAAAAGAGTGACCATTGCCACACTTTTAGGAGTCCCTAGATACTATACATTCAAGATTAAAGTTATTTTACAGGGGCAGAGGGTCACAAGACTGATCAATGGTGAGGCCGCCAACAATTTCATTTATGCAACACTTATCCCCAAGAGGAAAATCCCTATTGAATAATTTGAGGGATTCAACGTGGTTGTAGAAGATGGGTACACATGACTTGTACTAATAGGATCAGGGGACAAAAGGTGACAATGGGAAACTATACATTGACTGATTATTTCTATGTAGTGGATCTAGCAGATACCAATGTGGTATTGGGAGTCCAGTGGTTGTATTCACTGGGAGACTTCAAGATGAACTATCAAATTATGAGGATGGAGTTCATGGACTCAAAGGGTCAACAAGTTATTTTGATGTTCATGTCCTCACGAGCTCCTCAGATCACGTTGAACAAATGTATGGATTCCATATTCAGACATGGTGATGTGGCATGCCCACCAAAGTGTTTGATTACCACACAGAAACCGTCCGAGGATCGCCAGCATTACCATGTGGTTATACAAGATCACTACACCATATAGTCATTCAAAGAATTTCAAGGACGAAATAGAGAAGGCCATACATGAATTGATGGAAATGGGACATATTATGGCTAGCTCTAGTCCCTTTGCTTCTTCAATAGTGTTGGTAAAGAAGAAGGAAGGAACGATGAGGATGTGCATTGATTACAGGGAACTGAACAAGAAGACCATCAAGAACAAGTACCTGATACCTAGGATCGACGAGATGATAGATGAACTACATGGAGCAATGTACTTCTCGAAGATTGATCTTCGATCAGTTTACCACTAGATGAAGGTCTGAGAGGAGGGCATCCATAACACAACATTCATATGTCACTATTGGACTTATGAGTTTCTCGCCATGCCTTTCGGGTTGAATAATGCACCAACTACCTTCTAGTCATGTATGAGCCATATCTTCAACAAGCAGTTTAGGATGTTCTTACTGGTGTTCTTTGACAATCTACTAATCTATAAAAAGACTTGGGAAAAACATTTGAATCATGTGGATGATATTTTCAACATTATGGAGGAGTGGTTACTATTCGCCAAGGAGGAAAAGTGTGAATTTTGGTGACATAAATCCTTTATTTAGGGAAAGTGGTTGGTGTCGAAAGAGTGAAGGTGCATCAAGAGAATATCCATACCATTTTAGATTGTCCCACCCCCATATCACTTATGGATTTATGTGGGATCTTTGGGATATGCATCTATTACGTGTGCTTTGTGAAAGGATTTTCACAGTTTTTTGTGCCATTGATAGATCTCACCAAGAAAGGAGAATTCAGATGGCCAACAGAAGCACAAGAATCATTCTATAGAACAAATAAGGTGATGAGCACTTCCCCAATGTTATCACTTCCAGATTTCCAAAATCCATTTGTACAAGTGTGTGACATGTCCAATTAGGTGATAGGAGCAATGTTGAAGTAGAATCGACACCCAATAAATTTCAAGAGTAGGAAGCTCAGGGAGACAGAGAAGCTCTATCCTATCTATGATCAGGAGAAGTTGGTCATTATGCAGGAATTGACGAAATTTAGAAAATACCTGGTGGGAGGACATTTTGTGGTTAGGAATGACCACAACAACCTGAGATACTTCTTGGAGTAATGTGTAACATCCCCAACCTCCTAGGTTGGGCCACATCACACAACCTCAACTTATGTAGCTATGAATCAACCAAATTGTAACATCCCCATCATACTGTTGAGAAATGCTACTCCAAAAATCTACTACGCAAATTTTACTCTAAACACAAGTCTCACAATATTACTTAAAGTAATGTGCTTGACCTCAAACTGAATTTCACCACACTTAATTGCTCATTTTAACACAATTTTCAACAATGAAGTAACTCAAAAAAATGCACGCAACAACATACTAATCACATAGTACAACTGTGCGCACAACCATCCTAGCATCACACACTAATTTTGATTTCCCTGTGCATGGGGTCTAATTTCCTACATGCATAAACGAATTACAGCCTCTTGTGCACACATGCTACTTTCATGTGCACCTGGTCATTCAATCCTTGCCTCAGAGATTCATGACCAATATCAAAGGATTACTTAACAGGAAAACTAACAACATTTGTCATACTCACGCACGACTACAATAATGACTATCAACACCACATTTACGTGTGCAAGCAACATTAAACATAACAAAATTACTTATATGTGATAACATACAAGAATTGACCCATATCAATAATATATAAACAAGCAAACAATATACAAGACAAGCACATCAGAAAGATTATCTTTTATGAAAGTCACCAACTGCGCACATAACTCAGATGTTCCTCCCATCTATAGAATCTATTTCTCATAGGAGTTTAGCAACATGCCACCCCTGAGTTGGGGATTATCTCCACCAGGGAAAAAGGGTTCCTAGTGACAAGCTACGGTTTGATTCTCAATATAATTTCTCAATCCTATGTTCCCATTGCTACAACTAGCCTACAATCCCTCATTCCTCACACACCTGTCACACCTAAGGAAGTTTTTCCCTTCTCTTCTCAACATTCCCTTGACTGCCCACTTCCCTTCCAGGGTTTCCAACAATAGGCCAGACAATAAGTCTTTGAGTCGTGCGACTAATTCTCAGTGCACTAGGGGACAGTTCTTAACAAACTCTCACCTGGAGAGTATGCTAATAGGATTGACAACCTGCTTCTTGAACAAAAAATATCTCACCCAAAGAGACTACTCATGGGCCTGACAACCTTCCTCTTCAATAATAAAACTCTGATTACAACACTGCAACTCCTTACAAGCTTCTCTGTGCAGATAAGGTAATATTAGTACTCTTATGGAATCAACCCCTTCTACACACAAGAGTCAATAATAAATAATTTGAATCCCCCTAAAATACACTAAGACTAGCAATATATATCACATGCCTTCAACTCAACACTTGTCACCTTCAGAAGTAGCTTAAGCCACTTGGTGACTCATCCCCAACCATGAGAACTTAGGATAAAATAATTATCCACAACATACACTTTTGTGGAAATATTATAAAATATTCCCTAAGACATAAGTCTCGCCCCCATTTTCCATTTTTTGGTGGAGTTATCCCCCTGTCTCTTTTCGTTTGAGTTTGTCTGCGCATAACGATGTAATATAATATTAATAATTGTGATTACACTTACATGGATAGGTGCACTGGCCTATTTGCATCCCATATCACTAGCATCATAATCACACAGGCTCTCTAGCCTCAATACATATACAACCATATATATACATATATATAACTCATCTTGGTGCACACTCCCAGATCATTCTCGTGCACTTACCCAATTGCGCATAAAACTGTGAACTATGCACACCCTTTCCTCGATGTGAGATCATGGACACTTACCCAAGTGCATGAAACACTATGAAATGTGTGTGCCTTGTCTTTTATATTAATTCTTCGCACACTTACCCAGGTGCACTATTGTGGGTGGGAATCCCTCCTACGGACTTAGCATTTAAGGGCTCTAATCATGTAAGCAGAAAATGACCATTTCAAAGGCCTCTACTCTTTCCTATTCTCCCAACACAAAATTCCACATTCATGCAATAAAAAGGTGTAAATGAGATTTGGTAACTCTACCTTAAGTCCTTTGTTTGATGGAAATCCCTTTGCTTTCACTCGCTCTTTGATTGCAAGCCTCCTCCCAAAGCTGACCTACATTCACACATGAACAAAAAAAAAGCTGCAAACATGCATTTCATATACTAATTGTTGGGTTAGTTGTGACAATATCATAAAATAAACATTCAACTTGAACACATGATATAGCGGGACGAGAAAAGTATTACTTTTTGTATTAATCTTCACAAGAGTAAACTTACAATATGTGGTCGACACTGCTCCTCAAAACTGGTCCTGGGCTCTTCTTCAACTGTCCTCCAACTACTTTTCTCTATACTTCTCTTTGCACAAGGATGGCTAAAGGTTAGGACAAGGGGAAAGTTCAATTGGGTATAGTCTCTTTACTATGATTTTCCTCCTTTCAAATGGGACCCCTACCCCTTCTTTTATAGGCTAGAAGGAGCTAGGTATTTGGTCGAATGATCGGCCATGCATGGCCGAAAGGTTTAGTTAACTTGCCCAAAGCTATGTGTTTCGTCAACAACTTTCATTTTTCCGTGCTTTTGTAGGTACATGGGGGCTGTATTGGGGTAGCTAGCATGTACACGYGTGCARTAATGGAGCAGGGCACRTGGGCCTTTACAAAGGGGGTTTTTAAGAGGAGTTGTTCAGAAGTGTTTTGRCRAAGAAGGAATCTGAGATGGCCTRATGCCAGGTAAGTATGTCTGGTGCAAATTAGGGTTATAGAAAATGCCCCCTAATGTGTWAGTTCAGAAGAGCATCTGATGTCCGAAATACATTATCAATCTTTATCAACGTACCAAACCGGTGACCCCAGGGACCATAATTCGGGAGGTGCCATCTGCAAAAATAAAAATTGTCTCTCCGAAGCGGGCATACCCATGCTCAGGATGAAATAAAATCATGGATACCAATCAAATACACTGTAGATCCATGTCATATAGCTATATAAAGTGCAGCCATGAGCAATACACAACAGATGTACATCTCAAAATAAAAAAGATATACATGTATAGTATCCATCTTTGAGAAGCTGATAAGGCCTGATGGATGGAGATGAAGTATTCAGAGATCGAGAAACAACTTCAAAATCTTCAAAACTCAGGTAGGAGTGTAATATGAGTGTACAAATTCACTACCCAGAGGTCTTCGACAGCTCGTCGGTCATGGACTAGAGAATCTTTGATGATCAGACTGAAGGCTTCATGGATTTCGAACAAAGACTTGACTGGAATTTTAGGATGGCCAGGCATGAGGGCAAGAGACAAACTGTAGAGGGGCCGACTTAGGCTTGGAAAAAATTCCCTTGGACAATAGCACGACAAATGATGAGACTCAGGCAGCATGGCATTAACATAAGTTCACGAGGCAAGAGGCAATGCAAACTCTCCATATGTTTGGAAGAATAACCAAACGGAGGAGGACACAACTTAATGTAGCGGGAAAATCTTCCTAAGCTCATATTAAATCCCAGGGCTTAATGAACAAATAGAAGGATGTGCTTTATCCAAGGGTGAATCATTGTGTTGCCAATACAAAGAAAATACTTTTCCCTTCCTATTTTTGGGGTATGTTTGATTTTTTTTGTTTTTTTGTCTTTTTCAATAATTTTGAAAAAAGAATAAAAGAATGTTACGTTACAAAGGAGGAAAGAGTTTCACAAACATACAAGTTTGAGGCGCAAGGACAAGACTGATGTTCAAAGAAAGGACAATCGGGAAAAATCCCTCCTAGGGCCAAAGGTGTCAAGACGCATAGGCGAAGTCCTACAGGGCTTGCATATAAGACATGCTTCATATGGTTCAGTTGAGAGCAACATGGAGCTGACATTAGAACAAAGATGCAGGTATGAAAATGCGATTAGTAAGACACACAATGGTAACTTCCTTTACTGTAAGTTTAATGAGCCCAGAGAAGGTAAGCTCGGCGGTTTTTCATATTTAGAGAGTCTGACAAAACGTAAAAGAAGACTCCGTTGGGGTACGTTTTTCGAAGATAGTCTAGTCAGCTCGAAAAAAGGGGCAAACTAGCACTGACCAGACGTCTATTCAAAACCATTTTAACGAGTTTCATATAGACAAGATCACTCGACGATTTTTTCGTTTTTAAGGAGTCTAAAAAAAGCTTAACCATGGACTCCGTCAAGAATGTTCTTCTGGACCATTTTAATGAGTGTGAAAGAATAAGGTCACTCGATGATCTTTTCAATTTTAGGGAGTCTGAAAAGAGATTAACTATGGACTCTGTGGGGGTTCCTTTTTCACAAATTTAGTCCCTAAGGCCCGAAAAAGGGTTAAAATTATACCTGAGAGTACTCTTCTAGAGAATCGAGGCTCCTAGAGTATACCTTTGTTCGTACAGTTGACCATCCAGCCTGAAAAAGGGGTAAACTACCGCCAGATAGATGTGACTTCAAATTTAAGTTTAGCGAGTGTGAAGGTCAACAAGATCACTTGACAATATTTCCACGTTTAGAGTGTCTGAAAATGGCTTAAAAGAACACCCGTGGGGGCTACGACTCATGTATGAAACTGGTTCAGGTAGAGCCCGCTGCTAGGCTCAGACCAAGAGTCTCTTCGATAGTCAACTTTGGAAGTCTCCCAAAAGGGAAGAAAATACAAAACATAGTGTAAGTCCTCCCTCGGTATATAAACCGTAGTCATGGCTTCAAGGATACCTTCAGCTGAAGGCATTTCAAAATTTGAGAAATCATGCAAGCAAGGCTCGATAGTCCCAAAGGGTGAAGTAAACTGACCATATTCCATATGACGGTGGCGGCTCTGGCCAGGATTGGCAAAGTATATCAGTGAAGAATCACAAGAACAAGGGCTTGAGGATCTACAAATAGTGAGAACAGACTCAGAAGGATACTCAAGCCCACTTGGAGCAAGAGGGGGAAGCAAGGGCTCCCATGCCCTCATTGGATACACTAATGGATCAATTGTTGATTCCAAGTCTCGAGAAGGAAACCATGATTGCATAGGTTCCTCCTCATAAGCAATTGAACACCGAGGATAAGATGCCACATAATTAACCCGTGGTGGGGTGGAGTCTACACGAACACTAGGAACATATAAAGGGGCAGCCTGAACTAACGCTGAATTAGGATGGTGATTATCGGATGCCAGCTGATCAATAGTGATAATGCTTCCATTGTGAGGGAAGTGCATCACCCGGAAGAGCGTAGATACCACAACGTTCATAGCATATACATAATCATGCCCAAGAAGCATATTGAAATCTAATGGGCCTTGCACCACTATAACATCGACACGGACAATCTTCCCACCTAACGAGATAGGAAACTGAGGGAGAACCCCCAACTATTCACTAGGATGTCTTTCAAAAGACAACAACTCATGTGAAGCAAACACAAGATTGGGAGAACCCAAGACTTTCCAAACCGAGGAGGATAAAATACTTGTAGAGGCTCCTTTATCCACAATACATCGATAAATGTTTGTTGAATTAACTTCAACCCTTATTTGAAAGGGTGCTGAGGAAGGAAGACGAGGCTCAACAAGGTCATTCCAATAAAAGGAAACCATCCTAGGGCTTGGAGGGGGTGTGCTCAGAGCAAGTGGAATGCCCCCTTGTTATGAAAATACTGAACCAGAAATGCTAAAAACATAGTCGGTAGACACATCACTCCCCAAAAGAAGAGTGGGATTATCTGATGATTGCATCAGCATGACCACTTTCACAACCAATGGATGAATAGGTTATGAGACTACATGGTCTAAAGGAACCTCACCCACCAAAATAGGAGTGGGATCAACTAATGACTGCATCGGCATGACCACTTTCGCAACCCATGGTTGAATAGGCTACGAGACTACATGGTCTAAAGGCACCTCACCCCCCAAAAGAAGAGTGGGATCAGCTGATGACTACATCGTCATGACCACTTTCACAACCAATGGTTGAATAGGCTATGAGACCACATGGTCTAAAGGCACCTCACCCCCCGAAAGAGGAGTGGGATCAACTGATGACTACATCGGCATGACCACTTTCTCAACCAATGGCTGAATAGGATGAGAGATTACAAGGTCTAAAGGCACCTCACCCCCCAAACGAGGAGTGGGATCAGCCGATGACTGCATCGACATGACCAATTTCTCAACCAATGGTTGAATAGGCTGAGAGACTACAAGGTCTATAGGCACCTCACCCCCCAAAAGAGGAGTGGGATCAACTGATGACTGCATCGGCATGACCACTTTCTCAACCAATGGTTGAATAGACTACAAGGAAACCTCAAAATACTTAGAATCAGAAGAGCTTGCAGATAGGGACCACAATGTTTGTACCTCTGGAATGCCAGGACACAAATGAGTAAGGTGATCGCCCTTGCAAATCTTACAAGGGAACTTAGGCTTACGTCCTATCCGTCTAGGTTTCTCAACATAATTAATGCCCCCAACATGACTAACAGTGGTTGGTTTCACATCTCCAACATGACTTGCAGAGGTTAGTGATGGGTCGATAACATGACTTTCATAGGCTATAGACCTATTACCAATATGACTAGCAGTGACTGGACTTTTCCCCCTAGCATGACTTGCAGAGGGTGGGTGTGTTCCCCCAACATAACTTGTAGAGGATGGGTGCTAGTCTTCAACATGATTTGTAGAGGTTGTCGACCTATCTCTAACATGACTCACAGAGGTTGGTGATTTCTTCTTCCTATTCTTCCTCTTTCAATTTCGTTTAGACTTCCGGTTACTAGTAACTGTACTTTCACCAGAGGCGGGAGAAGAAGGAGGAGAAGACTTTGCTGAAGAAGAAACATCAATAGGGTGCCCATGACATAAAGTGCTTAACTGAGAAGCGTCAAGAACATTTGGGACATTTGGAATGGTACCCAACCAAACCGGTAATCCCACATTCAACCCAAGAATGTACAAAGTGGCTATCAAAGGGACACCAACGTTTCCGAAGAAAGGAAAAGCACAAGAATCCCCTTGTGAAGGGGTTCCTTGGTTGGTATCATCGGGAACTTTAGCCATGAATATCTTATGCACAGGTTCTCCCTTTGCAGGATTGTTCAAGTCCATAAAAGTCTCACACACTGACTCTGAAGAACCAGTGTTATCAAAACAACGCCTATAAAGAGGCGACTCCACGTTTCTAAGTAGAAGACAGAAAAGTCCTCTCAACTGGCAGAGTGGGCAGTCTACCACCCTAGATCAGAGACCCAAATCTACAACTGACTAACTCACTATGGAAAACTAGGGAGCACAGAGCACACACTAAAATTTCCTAAAGGAAAATCAAGCAAATGACTAACTAGTTGGAAGAACAGTTACACAAACCAACACTAGAGAAACTTACCGGTGCAAGTGCAACTTGAATATGAAATCACCCTCCGGGTATAATTTGCAAAGCATGGTCCGATGTCTTCCCTAGGTATCGCGATATATCCCCGTGGTCACCTATGTAAGTCCCTAAAATAAAGGCAACTAGGTTTCCAACTCGTGAACGATCACCAGGTGGGTACAGTCGACAGTCGGGTGGACCACAATTAGCAGGGTATCAAGCCTGAAACCTATCAAGGGTATCGAAATCAAGTGCTCCGGAAGATGACTAAGGAACTCGAATGGATTCGAGACCCACAAAGCTCAGTGGCAAATGCGATCAACGGAATCCCAAGACTAGTCCTCTATATGTGATCCCCACTATGCTTGGTCTAGCTTTGGAGGGGTTATCTCCGCTACCTTTTCACACGTGACCTCGTGTTTAGCCCATGTGTTAGAGGGGGGTCTTGGATAATTTCCATGTTGCTGGACTTCTACACTCCTTAGCACAGACTCGTATGTTTGTTTTATAGCCTTGAAGAGTTTCCTCTCCAATCTAAATCAAGGCTCTAGCCTAATCTAGTTAATGGACCCTACAAACATAAAGTCTAGTAAATTTT
>SNQJ01S0110424.1:29020-39744 GCA_010110895.2 Picea sitchensis
ATTGATCCCCCCCTCAAGATTCTCATAATAGAATATCACATCATGTTTCTCACATTGATTCCATGCACTATGTTTCCACTACCACTAGTCATGCAACATCCACTCCCCATAAAAATGAGCCCATTCCTCTAAACCCACCTCCTCACCACTTGGTCTTGGAGGATGGGTGGATTCATTTATCCTTGGGGGAATTCATGTATGTTTCTTCCCCCAAACCCAAAAGAAACCATAAGCTATCAACTACATTCTTCCCAAAAGATGAAGAATTATTTGAGGCCACCACTTCTTTCAATGACTCTAGTGATAAACTCCATCTAGGTTCTCCTATCCACTGTTGGTAGGGTCCTAACAATTCAATTGGTGCACCCTCTAATATTATCTCCCTTGATAAGGTCATTACACCCTCTCAAATAAGATAATATCTTCTCACTAATAGGGATATAAAGGACTCCATTTCCATGATGACCAATCATTCTCATATAGGAGATGTTTCCACACAGTTTAAAGTACCAAACCCCCCAATATATATTACAAAAAATAATGGATTTTATACATTGTTTCAAATCCTCTTTTGTTGATGTTCAACTTTAAATTTCTTGTTATTTTACCTTTGGTCCATAATATTGGGTATTCAGAAACAACCCTCTCCCCATTCCTCATATCATAATACAAGGAGAAGTACCTCTTCCCACATTCGTCCCATAAGACCTAGCTCTCAACACAACACTAGCTCACAATACACCCTTCATGGGAACCATTATAGAAACACTTTATGTCTTGTGTCACCAAACATCATGCGATTACAAGCCACATGGCCTAATCAGAATGATCCACCAAAATTGTTTCTTTACTTATTTTGGCAAGGCCCCCTTATCCTTAGTCATTTCTAGTTACCCCCATACAAGAAACATGACCTCCATCAGGGACTTCCTTTTCCAGGAACCCACTATTTTGTGGCCTCCTTCAAGGAGTGTCTTTTTCAGGAAATCGTTGTTCCATGGCCTCCCTTAGTGAGTTCCTTTTATGGGAACCCATGGTTCCCTGACCTCCTTTAGGGATTTACTTTATTAAGGAGTGCCTTGCTCAATAACCCATGGTTTCCTGGCCTCCTTCAGAGAGTGCCTTTTTCAACCCATTTTTTTGTGGCCTCCCTTAGAGAGTGCCTTGTTTGGGAACCCATAGTTCCCTAGCCTCCTTTAGGGAGTTCCTTTTTTCAGGAACCCATTGTTCCTTGGCCTCCCTTAGGGAGGGCCTTGTTCAGGAACCCATGGTTCCCTGGCCTCCTTTCAGGAGTGCATTTTACAAGAACTCATTGTTCCATGGCCTCCTTCAAGGAGTTCCTTTTTCAAGAACCCATTGTTCCTTGGCCTCCCTTAGGGAGGTATTTGTTTGAGAACCCATGGTTCCTTGGCCTTCTTCACAAAGTTCCTTTTCTAGGAACTCATTGTTCCTTAGCCTCCTTCAAGGAATGTGTTTTTCACGAACTCATTATTCCATGGCCTCCCTTAGGGAGTAAGTGTTTCCACGAACTCATCATTCCCTACCCTCCTTTAGGGATTACCTCTTCTAGGAACTCATTGTTCCTTGGAATCCTTCTGAGGGCACCCATATTTTTCATAAAGGAACCATTTTTCCCCACCAATGTTAAAAGTATAGATATGCTCACTCAATATCATTTGTTTTAAATAATTATCATATGATCTTTATCATCATATATTTTTCATGTCGGGTATTTTTTTTTTGTTGTGCAGATACTTGTTGAGAATACTTACAACTCATTCAGTATTGGTCATCCCATGACCCCTTCTGGTATATGTTCAAATATGGCATGCACTCACGCCCTCTACAAAGATATGCATATCCCAGTTATACCCCTTGACATTTACCCTTAGGATCCCCACACTTAGCTCTACGATACCATCACCTCCATTTCATTCATGTACTATTACCCGATATCATTATCACCCCCATAAATTGTCCCACTTATATTCACCCCTTGGCATATTGACACTCATTTGTTTCTATCCATTAGGCTCGAGAGTCATGGTAGTGTTACACCCTAGAGTAAGAACCTCATACTTCTTCCATGTCATCATGCTAACCACCCCATTATGGAGTCCCACATCATTGTTTTGGTTACATTAAATGCACCTCTGCATTATCATTAACTCTCCACATCATCCAACATCAATTTCCCATCTGCAATTTCATCCTCCATCCATTTACATGGTACAAAAACCCACCCATGATCCCCCCACCCTTCATCAATTACATTCCCTACTTGTGTCCCATGACGCCAAGACATACTTCATTGGGGAACCCATTTTTGTATGCATACTTTCAACCTAATAATTATTTATTTATTTGGTAATTGTATAAATCAAATTTCAAATTCCAACAGGTAGAGTAGATTTTTGTTGCCTCAATCAATGATTTCTTTTTTCCTTCTCACATAGCATCCCATTCTGCCCTTGGTTGGGGAATTCCCCTTTCATCACCACATTTTCAAAGATATCCATATCATGGCCCAAATACCAATTATAACTGACACCCATGTCCCAAAAATATGTATTTTGACCTATCATCCACTCCTTTGCAGTATCACCCATTTAACATAGTTTACCCAATATCTGGTCGTCCCCTTAACACCAAATCATTTTTTATGGTTGCTTCCATCATTCTATTTTCCCCCAACCAAGGGAAGTTCTCAATTCCCATACATCATGAATGTCATTCAAGTCACCATTTAATCCATCTCCTACATATAGTTCCTGATACCATTTTCATCAAATCAATGTAAAAAATCCCTTTGGTTCTTATAGTCACGCCCCATTCCCTGTCGACATCAACACAATTTTCCAAGAAGGTGGTAGTATATTGTCTCTCATTCCACTATCAATGAGTATTATTGTAAGAAACATAAAGAGTCATCATTTCTTTCTAATGTCATTGATCCCCATAACATTAGACTCCAACAAAGTTTCATGTTGCGGTGGGTCTTACTATGTGACTGTTGTAGTTTTCAATAATCATAGAAGACCTCTGAATTTGATAGGCCATCAATTCCTCCTAGTTATCTATATATTACACCATTTTCCATTTCTCTATTCAGATCCAGTTCATTCCACAGAACTGTCATTTGTCGTTATTGACGCCCCTAAGGGTGATGTAGACATCCACTTCATCAACAATTTTCAATTATGATCATATTATTCTGGTTTCATGACATGATCATGGGGCATGCCTGCCTCATTTGTACAAACATTTTTTTTTTTGGAGAATACTTGGTCCATATATTCATCCCCTCTCCCTATGATATATCGCTCTTACAATTCCTCAATACAAAGTCTCTCATGCTTCTACACAATGATATCGTCACCAAAAGAAACAATGATGTATTTCGACTATACGTATGCTCCTAACCTCCCACATTAGGGGGAATTGTTATTACTGAAAAATTTCTCATCACAATACATGAAATGATTGATTACAAAACTAGCACAACACATTAGTCAACACACCTTAAGTATTTACAGAACCTATTCAACAAGAAAAATTATGAAAATGGTCATTGAATTTCAGCACAAATTTCCCAAGGCTTACTCATGCACATCTGTGCGATCCAACACAACATTGAATGGGCACATGGCATGGACCATGCGAATGTATCCAAAAGAACCCATGTGTATGTGGAAATGGTGCATTAATGCATTTGGTCGGGCCTCAAAAACTTTCCAGTCAAATTGTACCATGACAATACCACAAGATCGACCTGAAATATTTCCTTGGGGCTACTGAAAGGATGTGGAGTACCTTCAAAGGGATCCCATTCACACAATGATAAATCTAGGAAAATGATTACATTGGTACTATAAATACATGACGACTTGTGTGTGCAAACAAGAAGAATAATTTTGAGTATTGTTATGCAGTTCAATTGGTTTTGGAGAATCAATGTTTCTATTAGAGCTTCTTGAGCATTCATATCAAGTGTTGCTTCTCTCTCCTCTTGAGAGGTTCAACAATCAAGTCTTCACCATTGTATTTCCATTTTTTATCCATTGTTAGAAGAGAGAAATATTTTTATTTGGGTGATTCAATAGCCCTCCCAAGGAGGAAGAGGGGACTCATAAGGTCCCATACTTATCCTAGGTGTTGTGATTTTGAAATCAGTCTCATTTTGGTAGCTATTTATTGTATCTCTTTCATGCATCCATTTGATTTTTTACATGGTTAGTTTAGTTTTGTTTCCTTGTTGCTTATTTCTTGTTTTCTCTTTAGTTGAGCCACTAATAAACTAAAAAAATGTTTTGTTGTCTTGATAGCCTAACTGGATAGTTAAGGGACCTATTTTTGCTCACCTAAGTGACAAAAAGAACCCAACAATGGTTATACAGAAACAAGTTAAATGAAGATGGACATATAGTTACAAACAAGGCTAAATTGTTATGAAAAGGGTATGCTCAGTCAAATGAGTGGGATTTGAAGAAAAAGTTTCCCATATTTCAAGAATTGAAGATACCAAGATGTTTTTGTCTTTTGCATGCTACAAAAAATTAAAAGTCTAACAGATGGATGTCAAATCAACATTTTGGAATGGTGACCTTTAGGAAGAAGTTTACGTGGAGAAACAAGAAGGTTTTCTGCTAACTGACAAAAAGGATTATGTATTCTAATTAAAGAAATCCTATATGTGATAAAATAGGCTCCAATATCTTGGTATTATAGACTTGATAGTTATATGTGCCAACAAGGTTTTAAAAAGGGAACAACTGAGAGCAACTTATACATCAAGGTTGAAGCTAATGACATGTTAATTATTGTAGTATATGTTGATGATATTGTTTTTGGTAGTAACATTGAAATAATGAGCAAAATGTTTGCAACTGCAATGAAATGAAAGTTTGATATATACATGTTAGGATAATTCTCCTTCTATCTTGGCTTATAGATTCATCAATAAAAATAAAAATAAAATTATTTCCCAAAGAAAATATCTCAAGAAAATTTTGAAGAAGTTTGGCATGGAAAATTGTGCACCAATAATCACTTCCATGACTACTAGTTGCAAACTTAGCAAAGAGGATGATGCTCCAGAATTAGATCAAACCATGTACAGGTCCATGATAGGGAGTTTACTTTATCTCACAAATTCAAGTCCTGACATCATGCAAGTTGTTGGTTTAGTAGGCAGGTTTTAGTCCAATCTCAAGGAAACTCATTTTCTTGCAGTCAAAAGTATATTCATGTACTTGCAAGGAAATATTGATTATGTATTGTAGTATCCAGAAAATAGAGACCTCGTTCTCAGAGCTTATACATATGCATATTGGAAAGGAAGTATTGATGATAGTAAAAGCACTAGTGGAGGTGCATTCTTCCTTGGCATTTTTTTAGTGTCCTGGCTCATCAATAAACAAACTTCAATTTCCCTTTCTACAGTTGAAGCAGAGTATATAGTAGAAACATCATGTTATACACAAGTATTGTGGATAAATACCAAACTCAAATATATTCAATTTCCTTTTGATCAACTATTTTTCATCATGTGTGACAATAAAAGTGTTATTAATCTTTCTAAAAATCATGTTCAACACTATAAAACTAAGCATATACCCATCAAGTATCACTTTTGTGGAGACAAGGTTTAGGATTAGGTGGTTAAACTAGAATATGTTCCTTCCAAAGAGAAGATCACAAATATATTTACCAAGCCATTACCTAGGGACTCTTTTTAGTACCTCAGAGAGAAGTTGGGAGTCCTTCCCACTCCTCGTTAAGGAACATAACCTTCATGAGAGGTTGGAGGTTTCTAAACGACCTTTTTAGCCTTAAGATACAACATTCAGATAGGGGGATTCACTATCAGGATGTGCACAATCAGTAGGGAATATCCCTTTTCCATTGATGTCAAATGGAAGAAAAATAGATATCTGAAAAAGAGGAGCACTTAGCAAGGGGGAGTGAAGGCCATAGGAACACACTAACAGGGGAGAAAAATAGAGTTGTAGCAAATAGGAGCACTCAAAAAGGGGGGATAAAGGCCAGAGGAACACACTAACAGGGGAAGAATCACAACAATAAGAGTTTCCATCAATGAAAATGGGGGAGTTTTTTGAGAATATGTTGTCATTGATGTCAACATGACGCACATACAATGTTGGAAACATACCTAGTTAGGAGAAAAGGATATTTTTGGGAAGAGAAACATGAAAGGAGGAAAGGACAACTGGAAGGAAAATAAACTTGTGTGAGGGAAGAAGGTGAGGCGTTCATGCAAGGAAGACCTAATAATGCTATGGTTGGGTTTTTTGTAATGTATTGTAATGGCTGATGAGCCAACAATATAAATAGGTATTACTTAGAGGAATAAAGGACCGACCAAGCAAGAAAGAAGAAAGAAAGAGAGGAAGAGAGAAAAGAATGGATGGAAGAAGGTTGTAATAACTGTACTAGTTAGTAAGATGGTGAGCTAGGGAGGCAGTGAGAAACTCGATCCCGAGGGTTAAATCATAGGCTAAGGAGCCTAGTGCGATCTAGTCATCCTCACAAGGATCAAGGAGCTTGTTGAAGATAGTAAGATATAATATTGTAAACACACACAACGTGACATATTAATGAACCATATAAAGATCTTGAGAGCTAGATCTTTATGGGCATAGCCCGGGAGGGGATGAACCATTGTAAAACATGTGTTGTTTGAATGAATCTATGTGTCTTTATTGTTGTTAAGTGGTGAATGTTAGATGAATGAATTAACTAGTTGAATCTGGTATTCTACATGAATGAATAAAATGATTGTTATAATCGGATGTAGGCTAAAAAAATAAAGATTATAAGGTACAACCACATATCTCCACTCATTCCCAGGTTGCAAACACCTGAGTATTGTATCCACCCATAGAGATATCGCGGGTGAGACTGCGCAGTGCACTCTGTGTGTTGCATTTCCTTCTAGTCTACCAGAGGGGCCGATAGTTTTAGAGGGATTTTGTTGGGATTTTATCAAATCTGAACCGAGGTCAATCTATGACAGTAAGGTAGGATCAGGATAACCGATAAAGGATCCTAAGTATAAGATCAAACAAAATCCAACAAATGGTTATGTTGTCAGTTGGTTGGAACATGTTGGGATTGAGTATATGAGATTTGTGGAAGACGAGTCAAAAGAATGACATATCAGATGACAAGATGTTGGGAGAATGAGAATCTAAAAGGGGATGTTGAGACCATGGAATCCAATGAAGGTAGAGAGAGAGAGTTGGTTGAAAGAAAAGGATATGGATTTTGCATAGAAAGATAACAGAAATCGGAAGTTGACACCGCGCAAATATCTGGACAAGTACGTATTCAATGACTTGCATGAAGTATTTTTCTGTGATTTCCTGCATGTATTGAAAGAGTGAATAAAAAGGTTGAAATACAACCATCCTACAAATTGGATCAGATAGCTAGAGTGGAATCCTGTAAAGACCGCGCAGTTATAACAAGTTGATAATAAATTTATGTGTGCAGTAGAGTTTTGGTTAGATAGCATTGTTGCAGGATTTATCATAGAATTTGCAGTAGATACAGTGAAGTCTTACAGTGCGAGAGAACAAGAGTTTTTAAAAGGACCTCAAGGTAGGTATATCAGATCATTATATACTTCTATTAAGATATTAATATATAAAAGAGGTGTAATGACAATGGAGTCAGACAACTAAACTTCCCTGCGTGCATGGGGGAAGGGGGGAAGCACTGACAAGAGAAGGAGAAAGGGAAGGAGAAAGGGATAAAGGAAATAATGAGAAGGCCTTGGAGCCAATTATGATGGATGAAAAACATATCAAGCGGATCATGGAAATGGCTGGAAGAACGTGCAGTGGAGTACCCTACCAATATAAGGTGAACACCAAGAAGAGATTTGTAGCCGCGAGGGAGGGATTTTCAAGTGATTAAGAAGAGGTAGAGGATCTCCGAGTTGTGGAGAAAATTGAGGAAATCCTACGTGCGACATATGAGAGGAATTAAATAGGTGCAAGAGTAATAATAGAAGGAAACACTCCTATCCATATCAGTGTCAGTGTGGAACCTATAAACCTATGTGTGACTAATACACCAAGAAGAACACCACCGTTTAGAAAACTGAATTTCGAGAGAAGGAAGACATCGGTAAGTACATCTACACAAGGAAATACAACTCAGGGAGCCATTTCAGAAAGCATTAGTCAAGTATCTATACCATGCAGAGGTAGTAGTTCATCATTCAGGATGGCAGGACATGATCCCACCATCAGGTTACCAGAATTCAAAGGAGAGGTGTCAGAAGACCCTGAGAAGAACTTGTTTATTTGTGAAAATATCCAAGAAGCAAAATAGATCACATATGAGGATGCTAATATTACACAGATAGTTATCACGCTAAGAGATCACACACTGGATTGGTACATGAGTTTAGTTGCAAACAATATGCTAGGGAAAACCAAAATGATTGGAGATATATAAAATTTATTGATAAATGAATTCCAGAATCCTAGTTTAGAGGATGACTACATGAATGAGATAATATAGATTAGATAGAAACCAGCAGAATATGTATGAGAGATCAATCAAATATTCAAAAAATTGAAGGGAAATCTAAAGTATGTCATAACAAATATGCAACATAGGAATTTGTTCCTCAATTCACTACTACCACACTTGAAATACCCTTTGTGATGGCATAATTTTTAGACAGGGGAAGAGGCTCTACAGGAAGCCCTACAACTGGAAGAGAACCAATATCAAAAGACAGATCCATCCATAGAGAATATGAAGGAGTATATGAATAAATTAACATTCCAACTAAACCAGAACAAAGGTAAGGAAAAAAGAGAATTTATTTGGTGTACCACATGTAGGACAGAAGGACACTATAAGAATGAATTTCCAACATTCACGCAGTACATGGCAGCAGGAATGCCAAACCCGTTGCCAACAAGAGGACTATGGTGTGAGATGTGTATGAAATAGGGGCATGGTCCATATCACTACCCAATGATGCAGAAGTACCAGATAGTACCTAAGAGCTCATATTGCAACTTTTGCAAGTGATTAGGCCATGATGACAAAGATTGCAATACCATGCACCTCATGAGGGAAAGAACATCAAATGATTATAGGGTGTAGGTAGAAATGATGACTAGGAAATCCACACCACAATTTAACCAAGTATCATCCCCATATAACACTGTGCATAAGCAATATAAAATTGCAAAACAACAATACAACACTACATAGCCACAGTACAATACTGCGCAACCACACTATAATCCTGTGTAGTATAACCAGGCGCCCCAGTACAATGAACCACGAGAAGATCGAGTTGGATACATAGGTGGAGGAAGAGGAAGAGTAGGTTTTGGAAGAGGCGGAGGACCAATGGTATGCCACAATTGTCAACAACCATGACACTATGCAAGAGAATGTACACTCCCACCTGTGACGTGTATGTATTGTCGCACATCAGATCATGACACGAAAGAATTCCCTACACTGTTAGGAAAGATCTAGGAAAAGAGAAATTAGAACAATCAGAATGGTCAGTCGATTTCAGTGGAAACAAGGGATGAAGGAAGAAACATCAACATAGTTATGTGGGGAGGAGATAAGATAGGAAACGACGCAGTAATACAAGATCCAACACAACACCAATGGTTGAAGAATAATGCAAAACCAAAGAAGTAGTTTGATGTGCAGAAAGAAAAGGATATATTCCAGCAGGCCAGACAAGAATTCGTGAAGCCAGAAATTGCATCGACATCAACTATGTAGTATAAAAAGGAAGTACCATCGTAGGAGATGCCTCCATCATTGGATAACACCAATGACTCAAATCCCCTGGGACAAGTAAGTATGATTAAGGGTTTTTTGCAATCCTGTGTTAAACTACTAAATGATCCATCCTATGTTAAAGTGTTACGAAATATGCTAGAAATATGTAGCATAGAGGCAGAAGGAAATCTAGAACAAAAAATAGTTAATCATCTACATACAAGGAGGAGAACAAGATGATAATTCATATTGAATTCTAACATTGGAGATTTCAACATGGGAGATATTATATTAGATTTAGGATTCGAAGTAAATGTATTACCCAAGAAGACATGGAAATGTATGGGAGAAATCACATTAGGCTATTCACATGTTCGGCTGAAACTAACAAACCAACACAAAGTTCTACCAATTGGAAGACTAAAAGGGGTGACAATATATCTGGATGGAGTGCGCACTAAAGCTGACTTCAAATTAATATAGATAGTGGATGACACAACACCTTATCCAACATTGCTTGGCTTGGATTGGCATTTGATAATTAGTCCATAATCAACTTAAAGACGAGGAATATGACATTTGAATCAGGACAATATAGAGTCATTGCACCATTGGATCCATCAGAAGGGAAAAGGTTTGTAGAACCTACTTTCTTGGACCTGAAGGAAATTAACCAGTTGTACAGAACAACAACTCAAGAAGAATATTATGTGAACCCAACTTCATATGGGGTACTTAGTTGGTGAAGAATCACCTCATGCACGTCAGACTCAGATACGGTCTTAGAGAATTGGAAGCAAAGGTTACACGTGTTGAAATAATGTAACTGCGAAGAGTATTCTTATTATTATTGTTATTTTATTCATTGGATTAATCCCCATTGTGGATTAATCATCTCGGTAATTGTATTAGGACCAAATCCCCTTTTG
>SNQJ01S0110425.1:10559-23954 GCA_010110895.2 Picea sitchensis
AATATAGATCATCAACATATGACATCAAATTAAATCCAACTAAATTTTATAGAATCATATGATATACATTCATAACCAAAATGTTTCTTTTAGAGATCATTGTAATCGATTTCAAATCGAAATGTTTCTTTCAGAGATCAGTGTAATCGGTTTCAAACTGAAATGTTTCTTTCAAACATCATTGTAATCAGTTTCAAACCGAAGGAACTCATCTGGTATAAATATCAGGAGTTCTGAATGTATCAAAAGGGGGGCAGATTGAGAGCCTTTTAGGCTAGGATTGTAATGTAATCTTTTCAGCAATACATTTGACATAAGCAAAGAGATTCTATATCTCGTTATGTTAAATTATGTCTTTTTCTTGTGTCTTGTTTCTGAAGTTTTAATTACTTCTCTTTCTTCTTATCCTTCTTTTATTCAACTTGTAATAGTTACAATTCAGTGAGACTTATGTTGTGACTAATTAAGAGCATCCTTTCAAGTGCAGTTTTTCCTTTGTTCTATTATGAGTAGAATAAGACCTGCATCTTAATTGTTTTGCCTTATTTACAAGTTATATTTGTTCATAGATTTTCCTCTGTCTTGTTGTGAGTGAGACAAGACCTATGTCCAGATATTTGAAAGCATTGTCATTCTTCTACCGAAAGGAAGACAAGATTTATCAAAATTGGATACCTGGCTTTTTCTTTCAATTTTTCCTATCTCTTATCTTCTATCCATCCTTATGATTTTAAATGGATTTAGCAGACGAGGTCATGCCTCTTTATTTCTGATTTTTAATGGTTGAAAGGTTCTTTTAGACCTAGTTCTATAAGCCTCCAATAACTGATCAATCACCCATTATTATCTTTTTCAAAATGTGTTAAGGCTTGGCTATATTACAGCCTAGAGTTAACTCTTGCGACAACATTTTTCTGGTGCCGCTGCCAAGGATGGAGAAACGAATTTATTTTTCCCTGGGAGAATGACAAGTAAAACTTTAATCTTTGATGGTGAACAAAGATTGAATGGGAATTAAATTGGTTGTGATCATTCACCTGGAGACTCCTTGATTCGAAGACTCCACATGATTCACTCACGACTCCACTAGTTCCAAGATGTCAATTTATATCGCTGTGAGGTTTGCTCCTTTGGAATTTACAATTTTTTTTGGTTTTCCAAACGCAGTTCCAGACCGCAAACTTTGGGAATATTATCTTCCTAAATTTAAACAGGATAAATATGATAATCATGTTGAACACCTGTTTGAGTTTCATAAGCTTATGAATCAACAAGATATTCATCATGAAGATGTTTTGATGAAACTGTTTATCTTTAGTCTGGGAGGAGATAATCATCAATGTTATAAGTCTCTTCCTCATTTCATCATTTCATCATTGAAAGAATTCCATGCAATTTTTCATAAGCATTGCAAGAGGATCTATCCAGCTGATTTTATTTTTGAAGACTGTTGAAATTTAGATTTCGTAGAACAAGATTGTAAATCTAATCAATTTTTTGATGAAAAATTAGAACATGATAGTAATTTTGGTCAAGTATATGAAGAAGATTTTGCAGGAAAACAAGATCTCCTTCAAACAGATCAGGGGAATGTATATGAAGAGGACTTTAAAGTAAATCAAGAAGAGGTTTCTTGTAGCAGTAAGAATGAAGACGACATGATTGCAAATGAAGAAATATTTGCAGGACTTCTAGTATTTCAAGCAGATCAAGTCTGGGTTCATTATAGAAAAAAAATGAAAATGCATTTTCTAATGAAGAGCTAGATTCAAATTCATGCATACCTGATTCTACCTTCAGTTCCTCTTCCCAAGAAAATGGCTTTCAGGATGATTGTGGTAACATTGATAATACTGAAGATAATTTTATTGAACAACACGATGATGAAATTGTTGATCTAGATCTTTATGAAGGTCCAACTTATTGAAGACCATACACAATCAAATTTTGAAAAGGATGATTTGTGTAATAATAATGATGATGGTAATGATACTCTAAGTGCATTTGTCATTGTACCAAATGTTCATAGTAATTACTGTCATGATCAAACTACTTTTCTAAATTCTTATTTTGATCAAGCTGCTATTATTCAGTCATCATTACTAGATCATCAAGAAATGGAAGATTTTAAAAGTCAAAGTTCAGAAATTTTATATAATCAACCTATTTACGATGAGTATCTAGAAGATGAAGAAGAACATATTTATTTCCCAACATGCATGGAAACATACAATAGTTCTCCTTTTTTTGATAACTATTATGAATGCAATCTTGAAGTTGATGAGAAACAAAGTATTCCTCTTTCTTCAGAGAGTTCGCTTTGGTAGGAAAATTGTCAGTTTCATTATAAGAGCAATCAGCCTGTGTATGACAGTGATGAAGAAGATTCTTGGACAGGTGATGAAGGAGATAAGGAGGTGCTACTAGAGCAGTTGATATCTCCTTACTATTTAGAAAACGATGAGCAGAAGACTCATGAACCTCAATATGAAATTCTCGAGCCAGGAAAAGAAAATATCAGTAGTGGAGAAAGTGTGCAAAGTATTTTCATGAAGCTAGGCCAACAGGAAGAGGTATCACTTGATTCTGAAAATTCTTTATCTTTCCATGATCCAATGGTTATTTGGTTGGAGTATTTCCTTCAATAGGTCCAAAATGTTGCAGTGTTTTGTGTCCAACCAAACTTCAGCAGTAAGCGCAGGCTACCTATCAATTTTTTGCTGCAAAAAATTCATTATCTTTTCATTCCTTCATTTAGCAGCAAGAAAGGTATGTTAATCAATCCACTATTTGCATGGCTCCATCGGAAATTCCATATTACTTGATCAATGGTATTTCACCTGATTAGTGTAGGGCCAATGTATATAAATAAGTTGTCCAAATCAACATTTCATTTCAACATGCTAGTTCAACATTTTATTTTAGTTCAGTAGTTCCAGTATAATTCAGTTTTTAGGCATTATGACTCCATCACCCAGTGACGAGGGTCAGATTTTAACAGGATTAATTTTAGGTCACGTGGTCTACTTCTCTTGGTGTTTTGCAGAATAAATCTTCTTTGAGGCTGAATAAAAATTTGACACTCAAACAATTGATTTCTCTAAAAATAGGTGATAAATTAATAATATTTCTTGTTGAAAATTCAAAAATAAATTAAGGTATGAGGTTCTACTCTTCTTATAGTTCAAATAAAATTTCAAGAAAAATCTTTTTTAAATGAATATGAAGGAAGTTTTTCTCATGATAATATTATCACTTGACCTAAAAATCCGAGAGGTATAAAGTTACAACTTAAAGTGTCATGCTGATAAATTCTAAATCCATCTCTGAAATAAAAATAAAAATGATAATAATTAAACTCGAAAGAAATTTGAATTAAAATACACAAACTTGTATAGGATCAGGGTTTTTGTGTCAGGTCCTCTGAATCCTCGATTTGGTTATATTTTCCTATCCCCGAGTTCTTATCCACTTCATATTTTCTTTATCCTTTCTTAGTCTTCATAGAAAGAAAGTAACTTACCTTGACTCTGAAAAATTCAAAACATATTTTCAAAACAAGATTTGGAGAAAATCTTTATGTTCCTATGATTTTAATTGAAAAAGTATGTCTACGCTAATCCTGGAAATTTTAGCTCTGATATTAGATTTTAAACTGACAATTTCGCTTAAGGTTTATCCCTGAAAAGATTAAGATTCCCATAAAACTTTTCCTATAAGCGAAGGTGTATTGAAAATTGGAAGAAAGTTAGTTTCAGAGTATACTTAAAAATTATGACAAACCTTCTTTTAAATTCTAAGAAGATATCATCCCTTGTATGATACATACAAATTGATTGCCCCCACTTCAAAATATAAAAATTTAAGACAGGTGGTGAAATGAAATTCATTAATTGATTGCCCCCACCTTCTCAGAAATAGATGGTGAAAGGAAATTCGTAATCTGATTACCCCCATCTTGTCCAAAAGAGATGATGAAAGTAAATGTATGTATTGATTGCCCTCATCTCAGCAAAATACAAAGTTCTAATTGAAGTGGTGAAAGTAAATTCAATGGGAGAAGTAGATAACTTCACCGAGGTACTGAACAGGCTCGCTGGAAGTGAAACAATATCTATGGTATCTGTAAGGTTGTCATACATATCCATATAACATACTCTGTCATCTAGTTCTCTTTCCGGTGATATTTACATCCTGAACCAACTGGGGATTCCCTAAATAAATATGTTACATCTACTTAACCTTGAAGCGAACAAAGTCGTTTGAAGTTGATATTTTAGTTAAAATTATTTTTATTATCTTAAACAATTCTGAAATCAATTTTAAGAAAAAGAAATTCTTAATAGCCTAACTTGAGATCGATCATTAAGTGTGTTTTGAATATTTTTGGACTTGGTTAGTTTCATTTTCCTATAAATGGTCAATTCTTAAATAAAACAAGAAAGTGTTTTTCAAAAATAAGTAATGACTCCATTTACCCAATAAAGGAACTTGGTCTACTATTCTTTCGCACCTCACAGGGAACCACAATCCCCAAATTGAGCCTATGTTGGAACACGTTTAATTTTGAGATTTTGAGATTTTGAGCTTTAGATTTTGCCTCCTAGAAATAAAATTTTCGCCCAAAAAGAAAATGAAACTTAGGGATTAGCTCTTACGATATCCACCGTCGATTAGCTACTCTAATTTTATCAAACATTCTTAATAATCTACGAACTGTAGAAGTTTCTTTAGTTTTAAAGAAAGTCTCTAACGTTCGCTTCGGAGCTTCATGCTTCAAGTATTCCAATAAGTCTAAACAAAGAAAACCCCGAGCGTCGAAGCACCAAAGTACTTAAGGCTAATTCAAGGTTTAAAACATGATAAAGTAAAACATAAAAGTGAGTAATAGGAGATTAACTTCTTTGTGAATTTGACCTTCAGGATATTTATACCCTAATTGTATCCAACACTCATGAACGTTGAAGTATTAACGATATGTATGATTAGTTAAATTTCACGATTTTAATTGTGATTAACAGTTTTGTTCAATGAAGATCTTACAGACCTCTCTTGTTACAGGCAGTCTAATCTTATTTCCTCAAGGATTATGGCACCGCGAAAGGTTGCAAGAAAACTTGATGGTTCAGATTTCATAATCTAGTGGAACGATAAATCAATTCGGAAGCTGGATAAACTAAGAAAATGACCAAATATAGCAGGGAAGGGGCTAAATCAACAAAAAATGGAGCACAAAATCTCTAAAGTGCTAAGTCTCTGAATTACAGGATCTCACGCCACGTGTCCTTTTGATTTCAACAGTGAGGATTTACTTTAGAACTCCGGGCTTCGGGCATTCCAAGGTGAAAATATCTAAAATGATAAATCCCCGAAGTGGAGGATCTCCTATCACGTGTCCTCTTGATTTCAACGATAGAGATATACTTTAGAACTCCAGGCTTCGAGAGTTCTCACTTCATACATCCATCTTTCTTTCGAAATGGTTATCCCTGAAGCGAGAGATCTGGCATCATGTGTCCTTTTGATTTGGACGATTGATATTTACTTCGGAGCTTTGGGTCTTCAGGAGTTATTTACTTAGCATTGCTTTCATTCTTCCAAAGTATGAAATAGTTGAATACGAATATCATCTGACACGTGTCCCCCGCTCAGATTGACGGATAGGAATTGCACGAAATTTGCTCTATCTTCTCTACATATGACCAAGAGTTGTGACCTCGGCTTAACCTTTGGGTGCTTATTTCACTTTGTGAGATATGACGACTTATCTTTCTCTCTCCTAGATCAACGGCTGAGAGATATTACTGGGTGTGGATTTGTGCAGGTTTTAATTTCGAGAGGCAGTCCTACAATTTAAACTGTGGTTTTCTCTTGGGGTTACATGTCATCACCAAATGCATTGCGGGGAGAAAAGAAGGTTACCTCAAAACCATTTCTTCGCACCCCCAAAAAATAGAGAACCCAACACACCTTTGTAGCCTCTCACCCCTCGCCATCTGTCTCCCACTCTTACTACACGCCACCTCCCGAAAGACGCACCACCTTCCCATAACGATCTCGCGTTGAGCTAGTTGTCCAATCGCCATCGCCACAGCTTCAACTGCAATTATTTACTCCAGTAAACTCATTGCAGGTGACATATGACTCAAGACACAATCAACAACAAATACCAACCACACAGCATAAGTCAAATACAGATCATCAACAGATGACATCAAATTAAATCCAACTAAATTTAAAAATTCCTATGATATACATTCATAACTGAAATGTTTCTTTCAAAGATCATTGTAATCGGTTTCAAACCGAAACGTTTCTTTCAGAGATCATTGTAATCGGTTTCAAACTGAAACGTTTCTTTTAGAGATCATTGTAATCGGTTTCAAACTGAAGGAACTCATCTGGTATAAATATTAGGAGTTCTAAATCTATCAAAAGGGGGACAGCCCGACAGCCTTTTAGGCTAGGATTGTAATATAGTCTTTTTAGCAATACATTTGATAGAAGCAAAGAGATTCTATATCTCATTATGTTAAATTATGTGTTTTTCCTGTGTCATGTTTCTGAAGTTTTCATTACTTCTCTTTCTTTTGCTCCTTCTTTTATTCAACTTGTAATATTTACAATTCAATGAGACTTTTGTTGTGACTAATTAAGAGCATTCTTTCAAGTGCAATTTTTCCACTGTTCTGTTGTGAGTAGAACAAGACCTACATCATAATTGTTTTTCTTTATTTACAAGTTATATTTTATCATAGCTTTTCCACTGTCTTGTTGTGAGTGAGGCAAGACCTATGTCCAGATATTTGAAATCATTGTCATTCTTCTTCCGAAAGGAAGACCATATTTATTAGAATTGGATACCTGGATTTTTCTTTCAGTTTTGTCTATCTGTTATCTTCTATCCATCCTTATGATTTTAAATGGATTTAGCAAACGAGGTCATGCCTCTTTATTTTTTATTTTTAAAGGTTGAAAGATTATTTCAGACCTAGTTCTAGAAGCCTCCAATAACTGATCAATCACCCATTATTATCTTTTTCAAAATGTGCTAAGGCTTGGCTCTATTACAACCTAGAGTCAACTCTTGTGACAACAGACCCAATGATTGAATTCCAATTTAAGAATGTCAAGGATTCATGGAATGGTGAATCTAGTAATAACCAACAATGATTGCATTCCATGACCCAACATGCCATTTAGGCATTCCTTTGAACAATCAATGGCAAATTCTAAAATCCCCACCTAAACTTATTGTCTTGTTCCAAAGTGAAATTCCATAACAAAAATGCACTTATTATTGCACAACCATGGATGTTATATTCCATGAGTATTAGTTTAGATCGGATATAGTAAGAGGATTTTGATTATGGTGTTGGAATCTTTGATTCAGTTCCCGACAAGGTTCATTCCAGTAACAAGTTGAGGAACCTCTCCAAGTCACCGTGGACTAAGTCCTGGATGCATTTAATTCCCAATAAGGGTTTACTAATTCTATTGCAAATAACAATCATTGTATTCTATTTCTAGAAGACATTGCCCATAATAACATTATTTTTGAATCCATTTTTTATTGCCTAGCCATGGGTTTTCTTACCTTGTTCTAGAGTCAATAAATTTGCACATGTAGACATATCACTAACCATAAATATTGAGTTGGGTTTTATTCCTAGACAATTTGGATTTCACTAAGAATTCCAACACTTCACTAGAATGGTGAATCTAGCAATAACCAACAATTATTAAATTCCATGGACCTCCTTACCTCACTCAAGAGTTGACCTAAAAATAAACTAAATAGCTTACCTAAAAAAGATAAATTAATAAATTCCAAATAACTAGTTATTAAATCATTTTTTTCTAGGTTTTTGTTTCAGGAGAAAAGAATTTCTCAATTATATTAGGAAATATAATCGGTTCTCTTTGATTGAGTACACCAATAGGATGGAAATGGAACTGTCCATGAGTTCTTTCTCCAACAATTGATAGATCAATTCAATGGAGAGAGATATGGGATTACACAAGAAGTGAAAGAAGATAGCTAACTGAAAGGTAAGTGAAGATGCTGAAGAAAAAAAAAGGAATGGCACAGTGGCTACACCAGAAAATAATGTTGATGAAAATAGAAATTTTTGAAGTTGCTAATAGAGTCCAAAATGGAGACGGAAATTAGAAGATGCTAAAAACATGTGAGGGGCCCTTATTTCCATTCATCCAAAGGTTGTATGTAATCTGGCCTCGAGATTTTTGAAGCACATTCTTTGAGAGAAGATCGGCCTCTCTGTTGAATTCTCGAGAAGTGTGGGAAAAGTTGAGCTCCTTGAAAAAATTTTGTATATTTTTTATGCAGTTCATCCAAGCCAATAAATTTGTCGACTAGAGATTTCCTCTGTAATTCACAAAGCCCAAGAAATCATCATAGACATAATCATGTGATACCATTGTTTTTCCCTTCTTATTAGACTTGCAACTATTAGTGGTTCCTAACTCTGTGATTGAAATAACCTATTTATGCAACATAAGTACTCTAAAATAAAATAAATAAATAGCATTAAAGAAAAATTAAACTACAACTACCACATACACAAAACATACACAATACCTCACCTCAGAGTGCCCCCCCTCAAAGGTTCAACTTGTGCACTTGCTATAGAATTCCCACACACTCTTAAAAGGAAATCATGCCCCCTAATGATCTTTGACATATATATTAAGTGAAAGAGTATTAGAATACTAACAATATATGTACCCCCCACCCCAAAGATGAGAGTTCCCTATTTATATAACACAACCAAAGTATATTTGTGTTCAAAAATAGGGATGACGAAGGTCCTATATGCTTGGGGGTTCGTTTTAATTACAAACTGATATTTGGAACACTGTGATCCATAAGTGATCACAGTCTCCTCAAAAAAAATTAACATGATAAGAAAACTCAATTCATTTTCTTATCAAACCTTGAAGCATGTGGGCATTGTGGCTCTATTTTCATAGTACAATATTAGATCGGTTGAAGGTTGGCATACTCATCAATTCCTCTGGACAAGAATAGGTAGAAATTGTTGCAACATCCTGGACTTGAATGCACAGATGCCACTAGACATGAATAGTACTTTGTCCTCAATAACAACAAGTTGGCATATTCTTCATTGTTGACATAATTTTTCAGTATCTTCCTCAACTTGTCATAACTATGTGAAACCACTTGATACCCTGTGAAACAGATTGTGTAATTCCTCCTACAAGTTGTGTTAGAAAGGTTTATTTAGACATATATATTATGACAACATCCTTCATCATTCACTGAAACACAAGTAATTTTACAACCTTCCCTAAATTTAATCATGCTAACAAGAAAGAAACCTAAATTGCAATCCTCCTTACCTTGTGAGATGTACACAACAAAGTAGTGATGACAACAAGGATTAAGGTTTAAACTAGGTTCGTGTGATAGAAAAAGAGATAGTTATATGTGGTGTTATCTCTTGATAGTCTCCACTGATCAAATGCAATCAAATGCAATCTTTCAAGTTATTGTTGGATTTTAGGTCAAATGTTTATATTTTGCAAATAAAATTTGACATGTCTTGTCTGTCAAATGACCCTTAAGTCATGTCTAGGTGTCATTACGACTTCCTATATTACGCTTGGTCATCACCATCTCATCACCATCCCAACATGTCTTTTTGTCTTATGATTTGATGAACTAACTTCATACATTCTTCTGAATAAGCATTTTCCTTGTCCATTTATGACTCTTTTGAGTCAATGGCTTCTAATAAGGAATTTAGAGGGTTATTGCTTGGAACCCTAGACCCATTTCTTTCCAATTTTATCTTTAGCTTATGATTTTACAACCTCAATTTTATGTTATCCTTTAATAAATCTTGGTAACTAGGGCTATAGAAATGAAATTATTTAGAGTCCATTCAAGACTTGGACTTTCCTATGCTACCTTTGATTCTCCTTCTTTTTCTCAATCCAACATGCTTTGGGTGTGGATTAGATTTAGGAGAATGAAAATATCCATCAATTTCATCATCAAATTGATCTTGTTATGGTGGAGAGAAAAGTCTAGAAGGATGTAAGCCTTCTAATTCATGATCATCAACTTGCACCTCTTGTTGCTTTGGAAACAATGACTTTGGAGACTATAGGTCCCCTCATTTGTCATCAAATTTTCCTTCCCGCTACTATGGAGATGAGGAGATTGGAAATTGTAACCCTACTAGCTCGTCATCGGATTAGTGTTCTTGTTTTTCTGGAGAGAACAACCTTTGAGCCTGTAAATCCTCTAATCTATCAGACTCGGATGAGGAGATGGATATTGGAGATGGACCAATGACAATTTTTTTAGTAGGGTCCACTTGTAATTCCACAACCTCCTTTTCCTATGACATTGGAACTGTAAGTTCCTTGGAGGCCCTTGTATCATAGTGATTATATGATTCCATAGCAGCAAATGTACCGGGGGTTGAGGTGGAATATGTAGGAGTTTGTTTTCCATCGTGCCTAGGTCGATTGGTAGGATATATAACCCTCGCCCTGGGTTTTCTCCCTAGTCCTTTTAAAAATAATTCTCAACTGATATGAAGCCTACCCATTTCATTCATAATCAACATATTTATCATACATTGGTGGTATTACCTTGTCTCAGTTTTTTCCCTCTTATGAACCATGACAACCCTTTTCAGTAGGCTTTTGAGCAAGAAGAATGTCATGTTTAAGATTTCTTAATTCTTTAGGTGCATCATGAGTTTGACAAACTAGTGAAACACCATGTTTTACCTCCCCTCACAAGTTATGAAAGTTTGGATGATGAAATCTACCTCTTTCCAAGGTGAAATCAACAAGTCCCTTTGAATTCCTTTTCGTATGTTAGGCATAAGAGAGGGATTTGTTAGAAACTGAGGCTAATTATATACTGGTAGCTTCAAATTCTTTAACCACCTTCCACCTTGCAAGGGGAGCCCTATGGATCAACTAATGAACTCTTCAATTACAATTAGGGAAATTTGTTGCACTAATGCCCTCCTACTGTTGAAGGTTTTAGAAAATTCCAATCCAATTCCTAGGTCCTAGCCTTGTAACCTCTCGAAAAATGAAAACCAACATGATTTTGCAAAGATTTTCATTACCTATGGGTTGGCTACAATTATCATCGTATCTTCAAGATCAAACCCCTTCACCAATCCTCCAATGGTGCACTATATCCAGAGGTGAGTTTGCAGAGTTAAATGGTGCTCCGAGGTAAGTTCTTTGGGGTTGAATTGTTGAATTGTAATTAAGTGCTATAAAATGTGGGTAATCATATGAATAAATGAGAGGATTATATATAACTCAACAAGAGGATGGAGAGAAACAAGTGGCATGACATTGAAATTTATTGTTATTGATTGAAATCAATAACAATCAATTTCAATCTCTTTACACATGTTCCCGTCACATCTCATGAACTTAGAAATTTTCCTAAATTTTGTTGTACCAAATCATAAAGCTGAAAAACTTAAAGATCCATTCATATGGATAGCTTCAAAGAATCATTCATATGGCTACTTTCAAAACTTAAATATCCATATTGATGCATGCATTGGGTTTTTTCATTTCTAGATGAGGGATATGTTAGAATGTGTTTTAATGTTTTTTAGTGGATTGATGTAATCTTGTAACTAGTGTCATAATGATGATCATTATAAAATCATTTGTGGGGAACTTATACATGTAACTAAGCTTCACTAGACTTTAGTAACATTGCACATGTGAACACAGAGGTAGTTTTGGGGAGTTATTTTCCTAGTGACTAGCCCCTCATGTAATGGTGACTTTCACTACTAGGTCCTTTTTATCCACCACTTATCCCTTATCTCTTAATGATCTTATTGCTTACCTTTATGGTTTAGTGTTTCTTGTTAGAAAAAAGAGGATCACATAGAAATAATATAAAACAGATGCAGAAATAAAACATATTCCCCTTTATTCCATATTCACTACACTCATCGGGTACATACATCACACAATAGGAGTAAATAAGGATATACAGGTATTATTGGTCCATGCTATTAGTTCATATGAGCATCAATTAAATGGAAATAATTCATGCAATGGTGGTATAACCTCTACTGCCAAATTACATTGGTTCCAATAGTAAGTTTACCATTGAATAAGCATGAATATGGGAAAGCAATCCGACTGGTAACATGTAATGGCATCTTATTAGAGAAACAAGGCAATCACCTTTCCCATATTCATTGATGTCATTGCCTCAATAAGATTGGTATAATACATGTAATATGTCAATTAGTCTTAATCTTCATATTGTATCTTCCTAAGAATGATATCACTCTAATCATATAGAAGCTTCATAGTGAGCTCGATAACCTGTAGATATGAGTTATGCTTTGAGTGCCATAACACATAGTTTCCATAACAAGAGATTAGTAATAGAGAGCTTAGTATGATTCTAGGCATTGTGTTGTTTAGTGATGTTTGGTATAGTCTAAGAATAGAAAGAAGAATGGTCACAAGAAGGTGTGAGGAGGCTTCCTAGAGTAGTGTGCCCTTGGTCAAAGTCATAGGAAAATTGTAATTAGAATTAGGGGAAAATAGAAACAAATAATGCCTTTTATTTTTTTGTTCACAAGATCAACATATATGAGAAAAGAAATAAACAGATCTAAATTAAATTCTGAGTATAAACAAAATTTATGAATGAAAAGACAAACCTCAAGATTACCTCCTAATCTAAGAAATATGTACATGTCACATGTGTGGATTAATACTCAAAAATAGTTTTAGGTTCATGGATCAAACCTCTAGGGTTTGATCTCTACATAAGAACTTAGGAATAGTTTTTCGAAGGTATAGACCATCACAATACAACTGTAGCAAACAAAACTTAGATTCGAAAAGATAGTCCAAAAATGAGGTTGCACCATCATCAAGAGAGAACAACTAAGGTAGTCATAGCAAATAGGAGAGTGAGGAGGGATTGAGTGTGAGTGTAATAGAATGCTAGAGGGCGAGTTCTTATTTATAGTTTGGGAGAGGGGTTAGGGCAATTTAAAATTATAATTAAATATTGACATTTAATTAATATAAATATTAATTAAAATGTCAATTAATATTAATATTAATATTAATTATAAAAACCCTAAACACGTATAAAACCCCAATCAAATAAATAAAACCTCAATCACATAAAACAAAAAGGGGGGACCTTTTAAGACAAAGTCAAGGGGGGGTCCATAATGGAAAAACATGTCCACATGAGTCTCATAATGACCTATAAACTTTATCATCACTACATAAGGGGGTCCATCAACAATGTGGTCATGTCCATCTTCATAGGCACTCCTAAGTCTCATGGACCATCCCGGGAGAGAGGAAGAGGATCAC
>SNQJ01S0110426.1:0-29010 GCA_010110895.2 Picea sitchensis
GACAGGTATTCTCTCTGTGGAGAATGGTCCAGGTTGACAGTTTGTTGACATGTCATGGACTAGTATTTTCCTAAGGCACAGATTGTGGCCCGATTAGGAAAATGGTTCAAGACCGATATTTTCTAAGGCATATAGGTTGAGACGAATCTCTATGGTACATACGACTCGAACAGAAAATAGTCCTAGATTGACATTCCTATAGGAATGGTCTCTGTAATCCATGGCGTAGCTTTTAGCATATGTTGGGATAGTCATTCTTCTAGGACGTATGTCCGGATTAGAAGAATGGTCCTTGTATCACTCTGTGGAGTGAGTGACTTATTCAGCATCATCCCTGATTACTCAGATGGAGTATGGCTTCGAGAGATGATGCAGTTGATGCTATCAGATGATAGTGATGATGGTGCTCGTGATCTAATCATGAGATGGTCTGTACGGCTATGACGATGCTACTGGTTGAATGGCATGCTTGTGCTCAAGACCATTGCCTTCAATACCTCCCTAGCTAGGAGGGAGTGTTGATATTATGGTAACTGCGGAAGGTATTTACCTCCACATGTAACCCTGACGATAATAGAATATTCCGGGAAGCAAGAAGAAACCCTAAAGCATTGAACATAACCCTAGAAGATAAGTCGGCTCAAGGAAATATTTAATATTAAGTGTTTAGCCTCCAGAATGAGAAGTCGGCCCAGACAGCTCAGGAAAAATAGTATAAATACAGGAAGCCAGATCTCATTTGGTACACACAGCTCGAAACTGCAGAAGTATAGAAGTGGGCACTGCAGTAACTGGGTAAGTGCGCAAGTCTGGGGAGTAGCTGCAGCCGCAACTACTGCAATCTGTATTCTCAGTTTAGGCTCGGACTTTCTATTGGTTATGGTTTGGACTCTCTGCCTTGTGTGCTAGTTCTGGAGAGAGGTACGCTACATTGATTGGCTATTAGGCCTAGGGTTTGCTTCCAGAATCATTCTCTATCCAGGTTAAGGTGCTCGGGGGTGGCTTCGGCCTATGGTTGGGTGACAATATTGCTATATTGTCTATGGTTAAACGAGCACATCTATTATTTCTAACAGCACAGTCGTACAGAATTGTACGGAGTTGCTCACAAAAGTGTTGTAAAAATCGATTTACAACCTAGATTATCTTATTTCTCAGTTTCCTTGACAATATAGATGAATTAGAAGCAGAATTGTTATTTTTCAGCAAATCCAAGGAGAAATTGATTTTTTGATGCTCTTTATGAATAGATTTGAGTGATTTTGGGTTGGTGGTGAGCAAATTTTCCTATATCTACGTGTTTTATAGCTAGTTGCGAGCATATTTGAATCTTAATGGGTTGGTGGTGAGCATATTTTCGTAGATCTGCGTGTTTTGAGGTTGTTTGTGGACAGATTTCATCATATTACTCTGTTCTTTAGCTATTTCTAACCTTCACCTATGGCATCTTTACCCAACATCCTGTTAGAAGGGAGTTAGAGGTTCACAGGCAAGAACTACAACACATGGAAGCAGCAAATGTTGACCATTTTTTTAGTACAGGTGCCTGGCAGATATTGTCCTTGGTAAAGTTACCCTGAAGTTTGATGAGCTTTGCAATACGCTCTTACAGCAGGACAGATGGAAGAAACAGTTCGGTAGTAGCAGTGAGACAAAGGGTTTTGAGTAGGCCTTTGCTACCAAATTAAAGGGCAAAGGAAAATGGGCCATGTTACCCCCCATGCCTAGGGGTGTAACTACAGGAGATCATGTCTCATGGCCTGCAATGAAGACAGTTATCCCGACCATCATGATGATCAGCATGTCCACAAATAGCTTCCCAGCAGCCCCCCTCAGATCGCCTCTTCTACTTCAGATCATCCAAGCTCATCATATTCAGTCAACTCAGTGTATGGGAGATGGTAAGCCAGCGTCACCATAACGTAAGTTAGTCCTTTCATGCAAAGTGTTGTGCTTAATTTACTAAGCATGTGAATGAGGATCATTGGTTGAAGTTGGATAATGGATCACTAGCTCAAGAAGTTATGTTTGTTGCCTTACTTCACCTTGGTGGCCAGCATTTGTGCCTTAGTCCCATGTTGTCACTGCCCAGGGAAAAGGGGTACTACTCGGAGGCCCTCGCAAGGGTAACGTTTCGTTCCCCACCATACTTAACACTTTCCATCCTAGAGCCTATCGCAGTGTACTAAACTTCAGTAATGGCTCATGGTTAATTCTCTCATGAGAAGAGGGGATAAAGGCCCAGAGGTTGATTGCAGGTGCTACTAAAAGAATAAAAGAATGATGCTAAAGAAAGAGAGGAATGATAGCAAAGGACTCTCAAAAGCCAGTCCAAACTTAAGCTCTACCCTTTCTGCGTTCGCCCCAGTCCCAAGAAGTGATGTTATAGCTTGAAACCTTATAAAAGGGGATTGAAAAATATGATAAGAGGACAAATAAAAAGGCAAACAAAGAGGTTTGGAAAAAGTAGTGCTTAGAAAGTGATAACTCAAGAGAAAGCACACCCTCCACAAAGGCACTCATAGAAATGGAATCAATGACACCATAAGCCATGAAGTAAGCCCAACACATACCACTATCACACTTACTCTTGAAGGGTTCTTCTCTTTCACTGTTTCCCTCGGGACATATCCCTCTACCTTGGTCGTTTCTTTCACTGTTTTGGTTGGCACACCTAATAGGGTCGAATGAAGATCCTCCCATATCCATACTTACCAACTTACATAAAGTCCTGAGGTAATGTGATATTAGAAGGGGATACTGAAGTGAATTGTTCACATGGCTTATATTTTAAGTAACAGCTTACTTTGCATGATTTAAGGACTGGTATATCTTATGAACATTGACTTTACTTGATTTCATATTTTGTTTTGATCTGGATGCCCTGACATGGTTCCTGAAGGACACCCCAGGCTTTCACCCAGGACGTTGTGCCTTTATTGCAGGATATGGCACGTGCGATGCAGATCAGTGAGTCACCCAGTGACTTGGCACATCCATACAATAGCTCTCACGTCTTCAGGACCTTGGATGACAGGTAGATGGGCTTGATTTTTGACAGATTTGGTCCTGGTGGCACAAAGATGGGCAAAAATCCCACACCCTGGGCTCTACAACCGAGAGGCTATCTTGCACTAGATAGAGGACGTTGTACAAGGAGATGATTGGAGGACACACAGAGATGATATACAACCTTCTCCTCTTCAAACGCCACCCCATGCACCTTGGACGTTGGGCATTTAGATGATGATGTCATGCTAGGCTTTGACAGAGATGAAGGGGTTTGTTGCTACTTGGATGTCAGTGATGACTTTAAGATGTGGGATAGCATTCTTCCACAATGACACTTATACCTCAGGCAATGACACCTAGCCTTGGAGAGGCCCTCCTAGCCCAATAGAGGCATGCCATCACCACAAGTGTGACCATTGTATTATTTTTCACATTTTGACATTTATAAAGGCAAATATGAGGGGTCATCCCCACTTAGAGACATGACTTTTCACTTTTTGTGACTATTGGAGTGTTAGGGTTTCCTTATAAATAAGACTAGCACTCCATTCATTTGGATCATCACTTCCTCTCACATTTGTGGCAGTGCAACTTTAGAAAAGTTCACTATTTCTCTTTCTTTGTCTCTTGGATCCTATGCACTCCTCTTGGAGGGGGATCATTGTGGACGCTTTCTTTCTTTCTTGGATATATGTTGCTACAACTAGGGTTTGTCTAGCCTAGCGACTTGGATAAGTAAGTAATTGTTGTAATTTTTATGCCATTGCTAATGTTTAAGGGTATTAATTACTATCTTGTGCATGTTACATTGTCTTGGTGAAACCCTAGGGAGGAGACATAAGTCTTTCTATCCCTATATGCTTTGTTTGTCCAAGTTTTGTGAGAGCATTCTTTGCTCGGGTTAAGAACCTATAGCCCAAAAGGCTTTGCACCTTCGGGTTTTAATTCTAGTCTTTGATCCTTGACCTAGGTTATCTAGAAGAGAAAATACAGCACGTAGGGCCCAAGAGGCTCTGCACCCTAGGGATCATTTTCTTGAAGGTTTAGTCCTAAATCCCAAGAGGCTTTGCACCTTAGGATTTAAACCTCATTTTTCTTTATCATCTAGTTCAATCTTCAAGGTGTTGCATGCTTGACTCCATAAGCCTTAAAAGACAACGGCACTAGTCTAAAACTTTTCTTATGGTGAAAATTGTATTTAGAATTAGCATTCTCTCTCTCAAAACGATCTTACTAACTTCTCTAACCCTAACTTTAGCAAACTAATGATATTTATTGTTGTTGTTACAAAAGTTTGTTACAACCACTAGTTTTTACATTAATTTGCTGCATACATGCTTGGAAAAGTGGCTTAAGATACTCAGAATTCAGATCTAGCAATTGGATATTATGTACATATTGAAGGCTTAATTTTCATGCTAAATTGCTACATTTCTGAGTAGTTTTTCTTCTTGTTGTTGCAAAAGATTGAGTGCTCTTATACATTGTTTTACTGCTGTAATTTGCAACATCCATTGAATTTATTGATCATCTAGTGTCTAAGAGGTCATTTATGAGCTTTATAACTTGGTAATTGTCTATGTTATGCTTCAAATTGTTTATTGTGTCGTACAAGTGAAACAATTACCTCGTTACCTTTCTTACCACTACTAGACCTAGACATAATATTCAGGTGACCAAGATAGGGGGTTGTAGGCTTGGCTAATCTTGCTATTTGATCCCTTGAGGTCACTAGGGAAGCCTCCCTTGCGGTCGACCTCCTTCCATCACTAAAACGAGGGAAGCATCTACTAAGGTGACAGTGGTAGAAGCTTTCAGTTGTTACACAAGATTGGGATCTTGTGGATGGCTTTGCACAAGTACAAATCATGTGATAATAGGCCAAGAAAACAGAATAGAGCAACGGTGACGATGTCACCCAAGGATCAAAAGACCATCAAATGCCATTATTGCGGCAAGGAGGGCCATATGAAGAAGCACTGCAGAAAGAGGTTGGTTGACCACAAAACCAACCAAGGAGGGCCTCAACAATGGGCTCATAACACAGAGCATACAATGGAGAAGGAGTCATTCGTGTATGCATGTATGGCCACGACACAAGTAGATTAACCCAAATCATCTGCTTGGTTCGTTGATTCATGGTGCAGCACGTCATTTCACCAATAGGTAGGACTAGTTGGCAGAGTACACACCTTGTTCTTCCAAGGATTCAGTGATCTTCGGTGGTGGTGAGGAGTATACCGTTGTTGGCAAAGGAAATCTGTAGATATTTTTTCCTTTGGAGAAAAAATGCTAATCTTCCTCAATGTATACTACGTGCTAGGTATGGAGCTTAATCTGCTTTCAGTTAGTCAGATTATGCAACACAGCCCCCAACTAGAAGTCAACTTTAGCAATCACAAGTGCTACATAGTTGACAAAGAGACCAAGAAGACTATTGCTCTTGGTGTCAAGGACCACGGATTGTTCAGACTAGTGGATATTGGACATGTCCGAGAGAATGTACTAGCAACAAAGAGTGCATCAGATATCAATACACTATGGCATCAGAGGTATGGGCACCCCAACTTGACCTACCTCTCTTAGTTGGCACAAAAGAATCTGGTAGATGAGATTTTGTACATTCAACAGCAAATCCAGGGAGTTTGTGGAGCTTGTCAGGCAGGGAAGCAGCACAGAGTGCCACTTAATGAAGGACAAGCATGGAGAACACAAAGAGACCTTCAACTAGTTCATGTGTACATTTATAGCCCTGTTATCGCACGGTTTGTAGGAAGGGTTTTGGCAGCTTGAGTCAAGGCTTGAAACCGGCGTAACAGGAGCTTCCCCACCCACTGTCACCTCGATGGGGGGCTCTTTCTATTTAGGAGGGCTAGTCCAAGGGAGACGTCCCTATGTAATCTGGGTTTCCAAAGGGCTAAAGGTATAATGGATCAAAGTGATAGATTCCCTTTACAGATTACTGCCAACTGATGAGATAGTCAAAGGAGATGTTCCACTGATGAGGCACCTGCTTGCGAGCCAAGACAAACAAAGCTAGAGATGTGCTTGCAGTGGGTTAGTACTTCATAATATCAATGACTATCCTTCAATACATATATGAGCAATGATGAGATATAATTATTGACGAAGTCAATGATTATCAAACAGAGACAAATAGCTTATATCACTTCTTCAATAAGTACACCAAAAGATAAGAGCATTCAATGTGTAAAATTAGATCCTTATCATATCACAATGCTACAAATATCAAATCTGCTCACAATAAATATATTTGCTGCATCACTCTTGCAGAAAGAGGGTGATGTCAGCCCTATTAATATGTTGATTTTGAAGGTAAAGAGAGGAGCGTTTTGTCAATCAAGCATGAAAAAGTGAATACCAACTCAAAACCTATCAAAAGCTGAAGATAAAGGGCACAACGTTTTAAGCCAAAAACAAGAAGCCAAACAAGTGTGACGTCACCTCTATATTTCTTCTACAACCATGACGGACGCCACCTCTATATTTCTTTCTTCTACAACCATGACGTCAGCCCCTAGAATCAAATTTGTTTGAAAGACAATGGATAAGATGTTTTGTCAAATTAGCTTATAGGATGCACTTAATACCTCAAAGTATAACAAATGGAGGTGACAAAGTCAAACCGTTTATGTCAAAACAAGAGATAAAGCAAGGTATGATCACCTATATAAATTCCCGCTATGTATTAGGGGTTAGCTAGCCAAGAAGTGGTCGCTTTTGACAAATCTAACCAATGAAAAACTTGTAAAACTTCTATGGCATTAATGACAAGATGACTAGGCCAGACTTTTCTATCCAAACACAAGTTCAAAATCAGTGCAAGACATCATCTTTTAGGGTTAGTTCAAGTAGCTAGGGTTGTAATGCCAGGTTAGTTAGGGTTTCAAATTTGAGAGTGTTTGAAAAAGAGTTTGAAGTCAACAAGCTCAAAAAGAGTTTCTAGACTAGTGCCTTGGGTTAATGGAGTCAATTGAGGTGAGACTAATGGCTTGGAAGGCTTAAACCTAAGGACAAGCAGGATTAGGTTTGATGGTGTTGCTAAGGCAAGGCCACCAAACCAAAAACCCTAAGAAGAGAAGACTTGCTTTAGGGTGTAGCTAAGGCTGTGGGCCTAATGCTTTTCCTTCTTTCCTTGAGACTTCTTTGGCAAGATGGCTAGCTTACAAGCACAAAACCTAGGGCTGAAAAGTGTTGCTTCATACAAGGCTTTTCAAAACCCTAGAAGTAACTCAGGGTGTAAACCAAATTAGGCCTAGGATGCCTTCTTCTTCAATTTGTGCTTGAAACTTAACTCAAGAAAAGAGATGGCTAGCATATGGCTAGGCTAAACCCTCTCAAATCAAATGGCTATAAGCTTTATTCATGGGGACATGAAGCCACAACCTACTTGTGTGTTACAACTAGGGTTTCAAGAATTAAGAAAACAACAACAAGATAGCAATATATACAAGATGTTAAATAAAGAACCATTCATTCAAGAAGTTTTGATGAAAGAACACTTCATAAAATCATGAAGAAGCATAACTATACCCTAGTTGTAAACCTTCCACGAATAAAAGCAACTACACGCCAAAGAAGAGTCCTCCAAGAGGTTGTTTCACTCCAAAAAGAGAAGAATAAACCAAGACAAGAGCTAAAAAAATGATATCTCTCCAAGAGAGTAAGTTGTGTTATGATAAAGAAGAGGCAACGGCCCCATTTTATATGATCTCATGACCTTCAAATTACAAAATAGGTCAACAAAACAAAATGCATGTGTACGAAGCATTACAATATCTAATCATTTGTCACTTTTATATGCCCAAATGCCAAAATATAATACTGAGACGCCAGCCCTTCTTTTTAGGGTAGACGTTGGCCCTTTAGGGCAAAAATCATCATCCCGCAACTGGGGATTGCCCCCTTGGGTCCCCTTCGCAGTACCGCTATAAACAAGCCCAACATGCCGCCCTCTCCTCCAGAAAGTGTCCAGCTAGCACTGGTATGCTCAATCCATCTATAGGCTATCAACGTCCCATCCGCAGGCTAATCCCCATATAGGCTAGGTCTCAAACAAAACGTCCCTGATGAGAAGGCCCTTCTTCTCCGCAAGGGCTTGTCACATCCTCGTCTCCGGGCCGCCATCTCAACGTCCATCCGATGGGCTCTTCATCCCCATGAGGTCCGGAAGCTAATCATCTCCCATGTGCACCGATCCTTTGACACCTGTCCGCCGGGCATGGTCACTCGCGACATCAGCAAAGACTACCGTGGGCTCATGAGACCTAGGCATCATAGCAATGTAAATCATATCTCATCATTATTAAAATTATCAACATATGCATGAAATCCCAAACAAATCTTCTAAGAGCTCAAAGACATTGCCACTAATCTACCATACAAAGTTAAGGAAACCAAAGGGCAACCTATTGGGCTACCACGAAATGAAAGTTTCAAAGGGTCATTCAAACCATGTATAGCAAGAGATGATGTGTTTTAGGGATGTCTAGTCATATCTTCGCACTAAGCAATGTGTCAGTTCAGGTGCCTTTGTAGGAGGCTAGATGTACCCGTCATGGATGCAAAAAAAAATTCAAGCCCTTTATTGCCTTATCTTTCTTTTATTTGTACATTTTTACCACAAGCCTTGACGGTTATGACACCTACTGGCTTGTAGAAATGACATGCTAGTTACTCCATCACCTCTTAAATGAGAGGGTTGGCTCGATGAGACTCTTCCTTTGGCCATGCAACCAAAGGTCAATGCCTTGCCGTGGTGACCGTGATAATGGCAATGTCAGCCACAAATACTTATGAACATAATGGGCTTCGCCGTGATGAGACTTCCATCCTCTTTGTTGGGTCTTGTATTTATTATTTCCTACTTTTTTCTTAGGGTCCCTTAGTTTCTTATCGAGGCTTTTTATTGCCTTCTTGGGGATCCCTGGCAAAGCATCTCTAGGTTTCTGTATTTTCCTATGGCTTTATCTTTACCACCGCTTTTACTGGCCTTTAGCCCCTTCTTCCCACAAGATGTACCCCAGAAGGTCATCCTACTGGCCGCATCTAGGGGAATGGGATGGATGAGCCGGATATAAGATGGAAAAGTGGTAAGATGGTGGGAGCTGACGATGGCTCTCAGAACCCCCTTTGGTGGCTAACCAAGACCTATGAATACCGCTTGCTAAGTTGCCTCCCATCACCCCAACAATGGTCAAGAGGATTAGTGTAAGATCCAAGCAGCTATCCAAAATGAAAGGAACCTAATGGCACATAAGAAGGTTATAACGATCAAGGACACATACCATGATACCTCAACCAGCTTTGTCCTGTCATTTGTACCAGCCTCCATCTCTACCGACCTGGTCTTGCATCTCGGACCAATTACCTCATGGAGCAAGAGTCCTCTCCGATGCAAGCCCAGGCCGGTAGTGATGGAAGCTGGTACTGCTGACAGGACAAAGCTGGCTGAGAAGAAAGATGGGCCCTCCAGGGCCATGCTCAAGTCGCTCTTGCTCTCGGTACTCCATGTCTAGGACCATGTGGGCCTCGAGACATGATCTCCTCGTTATCCCTAGACATCGGGGATAACAAGCCCAATGAACACAACACCAATCACCGGTGCCAGGTATTTCCTTATGTTTGTTGATGATTATATTAGGAAAATATGGGTGTATTTTTTGAAACTAAAATCTAAAATGTTTAATGAATTTCAAATGTTCAAAGCCTTATTAGAAAAAGAGCCAGGTTACCTCTCTTAGGTCTAATAATGGTGGTGAATCCTATTCCAGAGAATTCAATAACTTTTGTGCTAAACATGGGATCAAAAGACAGTTCACTACACCTTACACTCCACAGCAGGATGGAGTGGTTGAAAGGCGGAACCACATTATCACAAAGATGGCGAGGTGTATGTTGCAGAACAAGTATGTTCCAAACAGGTTTTTGGCTAAGGCAGTGTTCACAACAGTATACTTGTTGAATAGATCTCCAACAATAGAGGTGAAGCAGAAGACTCTAGAGGAAGCATGGTCTGGAAGAAAGTCCAAAGTAAGCCATCTTAAAGTCTTTGGTTCAACTACCTAAACTTGGATTCCAAATGAAAAGCTAACCAAGTTAGATCCAAAGAGCAAAAGATGATGATCACAGGGTACAGCGACAATCATAAAGCCTACAGGTTAGTTGATAATGACACCAATATGGTGAGCTTTAGAAGAGATGTTGTTGTTGACGAGGAAGTTGGACCTTTCCACACTTCTCCCGGATTCAAAATTACTGAGTAGACAATAATGGATAAGGATTTAGGTGTCAAGCTTCAGGCAGCTCCACCTGAAGGGGAGAAGATTATGAGCATGAGGAGCCTTCTAGGTCAGTAATTTATGATGCAAACAGCCCAAATCAGCATTCAGATGACAGATAGGGGGGAGGATGATGAGAATACCAAGAAGAGACCCAAGTGGTGGCACAACACCATTGGAGATGTTTGGATAGGTGAAATGATCAAGGGACGATCATCGAGGGGAAAGAACAAACAAAAACCAAACACGGTCAAGTTTCAACTTTGCTCTAATGGCCAATGTTCAGGAAATCTATGAACCATTGTTGTTTGATGAGGTGAAGGGGAGGCCTGAATGGGAAAAGGCCATGGCAACCGAACATGAGAGTTTCATGAAAAATCAAACTGGGACCTCACAGCTCTTCTACCAGGGAAAAAACCCATTAGTTGCAAATAGGTGTACAAGGTCAAGTACAAAGTAGATGGTACACTTGACAAGTACAAAGCACGGTTGGTTGCAAAATGGTTCTCTCAAGGAGAAGGCATTGACTATGAGGAGACCTTTTCTCCTACAACAAAGATGAGCACCATTCGACTTGTTCTAGCCATGGTAGCATAGTTTGGTTGGAAGGTCCATCAAATGGACATGAAGAGTGCCTTCCTAAATGGTGATTTACAAGAAGAAATCTACATGTATCAACCATAGGGTTTCCAGGCTTCAAGGAAGGAGCGTTTGGTTTGCAAACTAAAGAAGGCTCTATATGGTCTAAAGAAGGCAACTAGGGCATGGTACATCAAGATTGACATATACTTGGATGAACAAGGGTCCAACGGAATCCTTCAAATTCCAATGTGTATGTCAAAAGAATTGGTAATGATATCATCCTTCTGGTCATATATGTAAGATGATATCATAATTACAAGTAGTGAGGAAAGTGTAATAAAACAAATAAAATCTAATATAAGCAAAACTTTTGACATGACTAATTTAGGCCTCCTACACTAATGTTCAGTTGTAGAAGTTTGGCAAACAGGTAGCAACATTTGTCTCACAAACAAAATATGTCAGGAGGTTGCTTGACTGGTTCAAAATGACATATTGCAAAATCGCGTCTACACCTATGGAGAAAGGGCTGAAACTTTCAGCCAAGACTGACTCTAAAGCACTTAATGACTCAGCATATAGGCAACTAGTGGGTAACTTGATATATAAAAGGCATTCCCTTCTCAATAGGTTTTGTAGATTTTTGCGGGCGTGTTGAAAACCACTATAAAACATTTTGGTTCTGTAAAAAGATTAGATTCATATTTCAGATTAAGAAGGTGATTGAATAGGAATTTATTCAAACATTTAATACCCAATCGAAGTCAGTACTATCTGATTTTTTTCACAAATGCTTGAGGTTGGGATGGTGGAAGCACTAGACTTGAATGACTCTTCAAAACCCATGTACAATATGTAAAAGCTAAGATGACCAGAAAAATGAGAAGAACAATAGCAATAACCACAAGGATCATCCCTTTGAAATGTTGCATTTCATTTTTTTTGACATGAAATCTTTGCTTGTTGTAACGTTGTCACTGAAAATACAATACTTAAATCACCAGAAACCCAAATCGAAACCCATCATACAAAACCCATGTTTTGAGATGCAACTTTTACAGCAGATTTAGATTCAATGAAATACAAAAATAATGGATGGGAAAATTAATCTTATTGTCCAATCATCAATTTCCATGATTGTCAAGACTGAAGATATATGCCCGGAATATCCCTGAAATCTGCCCAAAATATTCCCGAAATCTGCCCAAAACATCCCTGAAATCTTTCCAGAACGTCCCTAAAATTTGTCTGAAATGTCTTGGGGACAGCCAGCAAGTCCCAGGGTCCCCAATGGAGTCCCCAACAATTTGGGTAAGTTTCCTAAGGGTCCCCAAAATGCAGAAATGACGGGTATGCATGTTTTTTGAGAGAGACGGTTCCCCATGCAACATAGGATATTAGACTTAGGGATTAATAAAGTCAACTTGACTTTATATTATTTTATGCTTTTATGTCTTATTTCACTTTATTGTGTAAACCCTAACCCTAGAACTCCAAGATGCTCCATGAAACTCCAAGAAGACCAAGAAACCCTAGCACTGAGAGAGAGAGAGAGAATAAACGTACAAGTGAAGACTTAAAAGAGAGAAAGAGGCAGAGCGCATTCTCTTCTCTTAGTCACATCTCATCACAAGAGTGAACACAAGTGAGTGAATGGATATGTGGTAGAAGAACTCTCTCCTTCCTTTATTTATATGAAAGGTAAGGGAGGCCAACAATACTATGTGGGCCTAAGCCCTTACAAGCAACCTACATGAGCCCTTGTAGGCCACACAAGTAAAATGTCCTCTCTAGAGTACAAGTGCCATGCTCCAATGGCGATGTTGTGCACAATAATGACTACAAGTTGATCTATCTACACAAGGCAAACCCACACCACTCCATCATGAGCCTCCATAGACTCCATCTATCCTCCAAAGCAATGTACTCCACAGGGATAGTTACCCCGTGCAAAAACATTGTCAATGCCCCAGGCATCCCCGAGCCACATCTAATCCTCTGAACAAGAAACCAACCTACCACATACCAACTTGTGCCTGAAGCCCTCCATGATGCACAACAGTCCACGTCCATTGTAGTGCATTCTCCAAATAAGTGGCTCCTCCATAAGGCCTCAATAAAGGGCATCCACTGTAACAGCCCAAACTGAGTCAAGCTTTTGCGATGGTGTGTGTGTGGTATCACCCAACCTAAAGTGATAATCAAGATAGTAGTAAATGGGTTATAATTATCAAGATATTCCAGGTGGGTTTATATGCACGACATTATGAAATTTATATAAATCTCAATATATAATAGAAAATATATATATATATATAATAAAATAAATAAATAGAAAAAAAATCACTTCACTTAAAAAAAAAAAAAAACAATAATAAGTTAAGGTTTTAACTAGTAATTAACCTACAAGCTACACTTTAAGTATTAGAATCCTACATGGAGATTAGGAAGAATAACCGTGTAAGATAAGTGTGTCTTAACATTAACCAAATCACAAGCAATAATAAAATTTGAGTTGGAGACAGTGAAGGCCTACTGAATAAGGGTATCCAATTAATGTATTATTAGACTCAACATAATTCTAACCAAGTGAAGGCCCAGTGGGACTAGTGTATCATGGGATCTGCTACTTGGGAGGATGCAGAGACCCTACGAAGAGATCATCCCTCACTTTTGACCACCTCGGGGCTATGTTTTCTCGAAGGTTGGGTGTATGTAATGCCACCTTTTGACTTAGACAACTAGAATTACCTAAGGCCTAATCACCTTTACTTTCCATTCACTATGAAACTATTAATGATACACTTGAACTTTTAAGACGTATGAACCTATGTGAATGTTAATTCTATGAATGTTTAACGTTACTTGAATGATGATGGATATTATGCAATCTACTATGTGAATGTCAATTCTATGAATGGTTAACATTATTTGAATTATGATGGATATTATACAATCTATTCTAACTTGAAAATTTTGACATTTAAAGTTGTTGGTACGTGGATACCGAATTGAGATTATGGTTAAATGCGTTTACATGATGATAATGCATAGATATGTATGAGTTTGTGTTATCGACTAATCTGCAGGTCAATAGGCTATGAAATAGCCATAGAATAATAATGATAAAAGGTTGATGTCGTGAACACCGGCCGAGAAACAATATGGTATGAATCTTTGTATGTGAAATTATGTTGGTTCGAATGCATTGCTATGATATATGGACCAGTGCAGGTTTTTCAGGTGGTGAGACTGCCTAAAACTGAATATACGATGACAAAATTCCCCACAACACAGTGCCACTGTATATTCCATGGTAGGGTGTGGACCCTAGTCCTATTAGGAGGGGTGGAGGCATTTCCCATCGTGTATCCTCTGAAACCTGGGGTCATGGGAGGACGGTGTTAGCTCACGCTCCCCTAGATGTGTGATGATGACTGTCAGTTGCCTGCTGGGGAAGCTTGGTCAAGAGAGTTGACACTTCAGCTTACGGGTTCTATTTGGAGTTAAGTCAATATAGTTGACGCTCCAAGATAGTCCAGCAGAGGAAGGATAGGGATGGAAGATGGAAGTAAGTTAGGGAGGAAGGATGAATAGAAGTAGTTGAGAATGTGTGGGGATTTCGCCTTATAGATGAATTCCTTGATTTCCTTTTTTTGAATAAAATAAATAAATAAATAAATATATATATATATATATATATATGTATATGTATGTATGTATGTATGTATGTATGTATGTTTATACTTCACTAAACTACAATTATCTAAGTGAATGTTGCGTCTGCCAAATTATTGTAATTGAGAAATTTCGTGAACATTTTAAATAGTTTACTATCTTTTATGAAATGAATGGTCTCGTTGATTGGATTGGACGCATACAAGAATTACTTTAGGTGTGATAATTATTTTTATTAGTACATGCACAAGTCTTGTATGTGCTAGCTACACATGTATGCCTTGCACATGTACACTAGTATGTATAAGTGTTTTAAATTGATGATGTTGACTATTTGTTGCAGATGTCTGAATTGTGTGTCGTTACCCTTGTATTGTAAATAACTCTAACTTCGGGGCGAAGTTTCTTGAAGGGTGGGTGTATGTAACAGCCCAAATTGATTAATTTTATCATAGTTTTTAATTTAAATTTAATTAATTATTAAAATATATTAATGAGTGTTTTATTATTTTATTATTAAAAGGTGGGTGAAGTAATTAATGGGGGGATAAGGTTGTTAGGAATTAATGGGGAGATAAGGTTGATGGGAATTAATGAGGGGGATTTGAGAGAGGAGGATAAAAAAGAAAGGGAGGACTTGGAAGAGGGATCTTATTTTTGTTTGAGGATTTATGAATTTCAAAAGAGGGAGAGGAAGAGGAGGAAATTGGAGGAATGATTTTGGGGAGATCTCACAGGGCACTGTTGTTGCTGGGAATTTTGGGCTCGGGAGCTAGGAAACCGCAAGGATTACTGGAGCTAGGGAGCCGGAGAGGTTGTTCCTAGTTGGCTGGGAGGTTAATATTCAGTCTGGGCAAGAACAAGAACATGATCAGACAGAAAAGGGACTAGATAACCAACCTGCAGGTGGAGGTATGTATTATGATGTTGTTATCATTATTCTGTTGTTACTACTGATATTATTATGTTATTACTGTTTATTACTGGTGTATTCCAAGGAAAATCATGAAAGAAATTCTAAACTAAATTTCAGTCATTTCAGTAGGAGATTGTTGAAAATATTTATTTATTTTTTGTCCTGAAATAGGTAGGCTTTACATCCCACCAAACTGCCAATAGATCTCCAACACCCAAGGGAAGAACATTGAGTCTGCAATCAACTGAGGTCAAGCAACCACTGAGCAAGCTATTTGGATTGTGCATATCCATCACAGACCATCTCTCATGCTACAATCCTCGGAACATCACAAGGGATGAACATACACCATGTACCCCAAATCTCATAAAGCACCCCCAAACATGATGTAAATACTTTTGAAGTAACCTGAAAATCTAACAAACCACTCAGGTAAACAAACTCAAACTGAGCGTTCTAATCTCAAAATGGGTGACTTTGACAATATTCAGGAGTATATTGCAAGGTTTTAAGAACCCGAAAGCAAACATACTTACATTTGGTGGAAAGGCAAAATCAGATTTGAAATATGTAAGTACTATTAAGAATGATATCTTCCCAATGTTCAAATCCTTTGCTATCATATTTTTTAGTATTCCCCTGTATATGAAGAATTACAAGACCACCTCCCTTGGGAAGGTTTTCTCTAATCTTATCGAGCATCAAGTCAAAATGAGGAATATTAAAGAATTACCCCTCCCCCCAAAAAAAAACAAAAAAGATTAAGCTCATTCAAAAGTTCTCTCTCTCTCTAGATATTCTCAACATCAATTCGAAAAAAGATAAGGGGGCGAACTCAAAGCCCTCCAAGAAGATAAAACTGATATGCAATTTTTGTCATAAATAAGGGCACACCTTCAAATTTTGCATCATTTCTCTTCTTCAAAATATTGATGAGTTTGCAAAACAAACAAGTTGCAATAAGGGCTTGTTGACAATATCATTGGATCCTCTCACATTGCACATCTACCCATGCACTTTGCATGTTGGTCCTCCTCTTGACAGGAATGGATTGTTGATCCTGGAGCTACCAAGCATATGACCACACATCAACACCTCTCTAATTATCAACATCAGTATGTGTTGATATTATGGTAGTTGCGGGAGGATTTAACCTCCACTTGTAACCTTTGACGAGACTAGAATATTCCGGGAAGCAAGAGAAACCCTAAAGCCTTGGACATAACCCTAGAAGACAAGTCGGCTAAAGAGAATAACTAATATTGAGATTTTAGCCCCCAGGAAGAGAAGTCTGCCCAGACAGCTAAGGAGGAGCAGTATAAATACAGGACGCCAAAGCTCATTTGGAACACACTCACTCGCAACTGCAGAAAATCAGTTGTGCGCAAGTTTGGAGAGTAGCTACGGCTACAGCTACTGCAACCTGTATTTTCGATTTTTCTGGCTTGGACTTTCTGTTTGGTCTTCGGTTATCTTTGCTTGGTGCATTAGCCTTGGTTGGCTATTGATTTGCTACCGGAATTCTTCTCTCTTTCAAGGTTAAGATGCTCAGGGGTGGCCTTTGTGCCTATGGTTGGGTGACAATATTGCTATATTATCTATGGTTAAACGAGCACACCCATTTTTCTAATAGGTTATGGGCCCACACCTCCTTCAGTCAGTCTAACCACTGGAAGGAAAGCCATAAGATCATCAAGCTTGTTGAAGAACTGTCGCTAGGGTTTCTAGCAGGTGCAGTTACTGAAGCACTGTCGCTAGGGTTACTAGCAAGTGCAGGTGCAAACCCTAAAACTCTTGCCCAACACCTTATGATGGAACACCTTACTCAAGGAGAGGATATTCTAGTGCGCCTTAGTCCAGTGCACCTATTGGCACTCTCAGAAGGCAAAAACGTCAAAGTTGAGATTTTGGGTCAAAGTCAACGTTTGACCAATCAAAGTCAAAGTTTGACCAGCTATCAGTCAAAATAAATTATGAATGAAAAGACAGATCATCTACACTATTCAGCTCTTACAGGAACTCTTGAAGATGACATGTGGATAATTGACAGTGGAGCTTCAAGGCATATGATAGCAGACCAAGTCAGATTCTCTAGTTTGAATGAAAAGAAGACATCCTACTAGGTAGAACTTGGAGACAAGAACACCTATCCAGTCGAAGGAATCGGTCAAGCCTCCATCAACTTGAAATCAGGTAACAATGTTCATTTGAGTAATGTCTTATATGTACCTGGTTTAGAAAAGAACCTTGTATCCATATCTTGCCTAGAAGACAAAGGAAATAGAATAGCCTTCGTAGATGGTAAAGCACTATCTTTGTCTAGAGACTTCAGCATAGAGAATGCTAGAGTTATTGGAACTCGTGAAGGAAGATTATACATACTACTAGAACGAAATGATGAAGCTCTTATACATGAAGAAGTCAATCCCAGTGAACTTTGGCATAGAAGGTATGCTCATCTTAACTATCGAGCATTACCTTTCCTCAAGAAAATGGTTGAAGGAATACCAGAACTACAATCTACACATGAAGGAATTTGCAGAGGATGTGCACTTGGTAAAAATGTTAAGAAGCCATTCTCAAGTAGCAATAATAGATCTAAGGAAATCCTAGAGCTAATACATTCAAATGTTTGTGGTATGATGCCAGTAAAATCTCTAGGAGGTTCTCTTTATTATGTAACCTTCATAGACGATTACTCAAGAAAGAATTGGTTATATCTCTTGAAGACAAAGGACATTTTTCAGCAAGTTTCAAGAATTCAAAGCAGAAATAGAAAACCTCAAAAGCAAGAAAATCAAGACTTTGAGAACAGATAATGGAGGAGAATACACATCCAAGGAATTTGTTGCCTTTTGCAAGTCAGCGGGGATTAGGAGGGAGCTAACTGTTCCTCATAATCCTCAACAAAACGGTGTAACAGAAAGGAAGAATAGATCCATTGAAGAAACTGTGAAGGCACTAATGAATGATCAAGGTTTATCCATGTATTTATGGGGAGAAGCAGCCATGACAGCAATATATGTTCAGAACAGAAGTCCTCACCGCATATTGAAGGATATGACTCCAGAAGAAGCCTTCTCGAGAAAGAAACCCAATGTGGAACACTTAAGAATCTTTGGGTGCTCTGTTTACAGTGATATCTCCAAGGATTAAAGGAAGAAACTAGAACCCTCGGGAAAGAAGGGCATATTTGTTGGATATAGTGATTCATCCAAAGCCTACAGAATCTATATTCTAGAACAACATAAGATTGAAGTCAACAGAGACGTAACCTTCAATGAGAAGATGGCCTTGAAGAAATCTATAGAAGAATCCATGGAAGAAGAAGAATATGAAGAACCCAAAGAAGAAAGTACTTGTCTTCCAGAAAGTCAGAATGAAGAACCAGAACAACTTGATCATCCAATGCAACCATGTGAACCTATTGAATCAGTCATTGTACCCAAAACTAGAAAACGTCCAGCTTGGCTTGAAGCTACTCTACAAGAAGCAGAAAGACTCAAAGCTCCAAGTGGCACCTTCAGAGAAAGCAAAAATCCCAAAAGATTCTTCAGCTATGCAGCATGTATGACAAAACTTATAAATGAAGAACCCACCACATTTGAAGAAGCAGCTCAAAAGAAACAGTGGAAAGAAGCCATGACAGAATAACACCAGTCTATCATGAAAAATGACGTATGGGAAATTGTTAGATTTAGGGTAAATTTGAAAACAGTAGTCTCTTTTCAATTTCAATGACTAAAACAACTTAGGTCTGTATCTTAATCAGAGATAAAAGCATATAGAAGATAGATCTATAACAGACAGTAGCAGCTGAAGAGAAAAACTCAGATTACATATAAGTAAAACTCAGATCTGACAATAGTACTTAAGCAAAGAACAGATCTGAAAATAACAATAGATCTAACAGGCTTCAGATCTAATGATTTTGCCAAAACATTTTACAGCATATATAACATTAGATCTACACAATACAAACTAGTTTAGAGCAGAATCAAAACCAGAAGAGTGAGGCACATACCTGGTACAGCAACCTACCTCTGAAGATACCACAGTAACCACAATAGGTGTAGATCCTTGTAGTTATGCTCAAACAAAGGTTCAGTTCATGGATCAACAATAGATCTTCTATGCCAAAGATTGAAGGAATTTTCTTGCCACCAAGCCCAAAGGCCACAGGGATAAAACACAAAGAAGGCCCAAAACCTCCCAGCAAAACCTTACCCAAGAAACCCTCAAAACTGCAAACACAGGACTGTAGGCAAACCCTTAAATTGACAGTGATAAGGCGGATCTGTTTAGCAAGCGGTACCCCACATGATCTACCCTAGCTAGAGGGTCACACAGCAGACAGAAATAGAGGTACCAGAAACCAGATCACCCACGGCAGAATCAACTACAGTCACGGCAACCACACAGGGTATAGGCAGCAACATCTACTGCAGCCAGACCACACAGTAGAACCCCCATGATGTTAGAACTACAGCGAGACTCACGGCCACATCAAAGGAGGCAGCTCTGGGATAATCCACAGTGGCCAATCAGAGGGCCCTTGGCCGCGGCTAATCCTCAAGGGGCCGCTACAATAGCAGAATGACAGTAGGCCGCTCCAAAAGCTTCAGACATCAACAGCAAGATAATAGAACTGAGGCCGCAAACTAAAGAGGCTCCACATAATCACAAGGAGAAGGAATGAATGTGAATAGGAGTAGAGGGGGGTTTCTTAAATAGTATTAGGTTAGGGCAAAGGGTTAATTAAAATTAATATTAAAGTCACATGTTTAAGTTTTAAATTTAAACATGTGATCCTTAACTGTTAAAATTAACTTCAAGTTTAACCCAGAATAAGACAATAAAACCCCAAAGCCAATTAAACAAAGCCCACAACAAGGGTAAGGAGGGTTTGCAAGGTGGCATTACTCATTCCTTCGTATCACATGGTGAACCTATTACCTTATCATCCACTTGCATATGGGACTTATCACTTGTGGTTATGTCCTTCTTCAAAGGAAGGTCATGTACCATCAAGTACTTGATTGAGCATCAAGTAGCCCAGGACTTTTTCTTGAGGGTCTTATCCACCAAGGTCATAGACCAAGGATCCACCCATGCCACAGGCATGGAGCACCCTGTTGACGGGCCCTAGATATATCTAGGGCTTTTAACATCTTGGTCCCGACCAAGAAACCCATGCCAGGCATGGGTACCACAGACCCTGTCCGAGGGGGCCTGTTATATCTAGGGTCTTCAAAATACTTGGTCCAGGACCAAGAAACCCATGCCCAGGCATGGTGCCTGAACCCCAGTCCGGGGGGCCTAGACATATCTAGAGACTTTAAATGCTTGATTCCCGGACCAAAGAAACCCCTTGAGCATGAGTACCACAGACCACAATCCGAGGGGCCCCTAGACATATCAGGGACTTTAGCGCTGGTCCCAGTCCAAGAAACCTATCTGCAGGCGATTGCCACAGACCAATCGAGGCCCTGGAACATATCTAGGGACTTGGCCATCCTCGAGGAGAATGGCTCTACATTTGTGACATATGAAAAATGTTGTATTGGAAATTGTGCCTAGACCCAAGGAAAAATAAATTAGGCACAAAATGAGTCTATAAGATCAAACATGCACATGAAGCCGAGGCGTGGAAAAATACAAGGCAAGGTTAGTAGCTAGAGGGTTCTCAGAGAAGGAGGAGAATATTGTAATGAAACTTGTACAACCATTTGCTAGATATACTTCCATTAGAACCACTATGTATATTTTTGCTTCCATGGGATGGAGTCTACATGAGATGGATGTAAAGGCAGTTTTCTCGTGGGGCAGTGAAAGTATACATTGGAACAACCTCAAAGGCTGAGAGGTATTCGGAGACACTCATGTTTTAAATTAAAGAAGCCTTGTATGGACTCAAACAAACACAAAAGGCATGGTATTCTAGGATTGAAAAATACTTTCAAAGTATGTGATTTACCAAGAATGAGGTGGATACTAAATTTTACTTCATACTTGTTGGAGATGATCCACTCATAATGGTACTATATGTTGATGACATATTCTTGACAGATGAAGAGTCTCTCATCACCCAGTGTAAGAAGGGGTTAGCTTCTGAGTTCGATATGAAGATCTTGGTCTCATACACTATACTTGGGACTAGAAGTATGGCCGGAAGCATGGGTGAAGTCTTCCTTGAATTGAGAGAAGTATCTGATGAAAAGATTCTTGAGAAATTTGGAATGATGGATTACTTGAATCCATGGCTCATATGACTACAGACATAAGAAAAAGTAAGAGATTCAGATTTTGATCTAGTAGACCTATCCCTATATTGGCAATTGATTGGGTCATTGATGTATCTAGTGAATACTGTTGAATGTTGCTTTCTTTGTAAACACATTAAAGCAGGTTCAGTGGAACCAAAACATGAGCATTGGATAGTTGCGAAAGCATGTTCAAAAGATATATTTGTGGGAGGCTAAACTATGGTTTAAGATACACTTCATCGAGTGATATACAACTTCATGGATTCATATTGAGATTAGACGGGGAAGTCGAGGAGACAGAAGGATTACTTTAGGGATGTGTTTTAGTTTGGGCTATGTTATGATATCATGGGCAGCCCGGGGAAACAAGTCTATCGCACTGACACAGTAGAAAGCATAATATATCGTATCATGTGAGGCATGTATAGAAGCGATATCGTTGAGGAAGTTGATTCACGGATTATTTGATCAAGTACCAAATTCGACCAAGTAATATCTTGTGACAATCAAAGTTTGCATGAGGCTATCAGAATGCGGTGTTTAGCTGGCCGGTTGAAACATATTGAGATGAAATACTGCTTTATTCATGATAAAGTCGGGGAAAGGAAAGTGAAACTCGATTATGCTCTGGGATGAAATTGCGGATATTTTGACTAAACCATTGTCGAGGATAAGTTTGTATACTTTAGGGACAAGATGGGACTCGTGGAATAACTCCCCTTAGTGAAAGGAGATGGCTCCCTAGGTTGGGAGGAAATAGCGATACATATTATTGATTCATGGGCAATCATTTTTCAATTTAGAAAATGGTCCAAGTTGAGCAGTCACTTTCCAATCCGGAAACTGGTCCAGGATTCTTGATGGACAATCATTTTCCATTTCGGAAAATGGTCCAGATCGACTGATCATTTTCGTAATGAAAATGATCGCGATGGGTGTTGATGTACCATGAGCGGTGATTCCCCTTGTGGCGATTGATGTACCATAGACAGTGATTCCCCTTGTGGCCGGTGTGGGGGAATGGTCTAGGACAATCATTCTTCTTGGCAGACACTCTGAGTAGTGGTCAAGTAGAATGGTCTGCCTCGTTGGGCAATCATTCTTTCGAAGTTCATAGTTGTGAGCAGTTTCAAAGAACGGTCCGTTTTGGAGGTTGGTGCAGGACAGTCATTTCCTTAGGAAATGGTCCGTACAGTCATTCCCTAGGGAAAACTCATTCTCTCTAGGTTGCACTATGATTAGTGCCGAAGGAATGGCCTAGTTAGGTGAATGGTGCAGGTTCAGCAATCAGGGACAGGCATTCCCTAGGGCAGACACATTCTCTCCAGGTTGCACTATGATTAGTGCCGGAGGAATGGCCCAGTTAAGTGAATGGTCTAGGCTCAGAAATCAAGGAAAGTTATTCTTCTATGCTCGAGAAGAATAGTCCAAATAGCCCATGGCTGATGTTTTATTTGCTGAGGGCAAATGCTCTTCCAGATCTCACACACGTGAGTGGAAGAATGGCCCAGATGACTCAATTTGTATCATGATATTGTTTATGTAGATTGATATCAGATGATATGATTGTTGTAGAGACTGTATATCTCTGGACTATAGTTGTATGCTACTTTGGTGGATGTGATCCACTGATAATGACTGTGGGTCACTGGTTAGTAGCAGTGTGCTACTAAGAGTGGCCGTGTACCACCGGATAATAGTTGTATACTACTATGAATAGACACAGTAATGTTCTATTAGATGGCATTGTTCTGATTGCCATGGAGACTATCCAGTTGGATAGTGATGATGGTGCTCGTGATTTGATCATGAGATAGCCTGTGTGGCAATGTTGATGCTATCGGTTGAATGGTTTGTTTGTGCTCAAGAACATTGCCTTTTATACCTCCCTAGCTAGGAGGGAGTGTTGATATTATGGTAGCTACGGGAGGTATTAACCTCCACTTGTAACCTTTGACGAGACTAGAATATTCTGGGAAGCAAGAGAAACCCTAAAGCCTTGGACATAACCCTAGAAGACAAGTCGGCTAAAGAGAATAATTAAGATTGAGATTTTAGCCCCCAGGAAGAGAAGTCGGCACAGACAGCTAAGGAGCAGTATAAATACAGGACATCAAAGCTCATTTGGAACACACTCACTCGCAACTACAGAAAATCAGTTGTGCGCAAGTTTGGAGAGTAGCTGCAGCTGCAGCTACTGCAACCTATATTTTCGGTTTTTCTGGCATGGACTTTCCGTTTGGTCTTCGGTTATATTTGCTTGGCGCATTAGCCTTGGTTGGCTATTGATTTGCTACCAGAATTCTTCTCTCTATCAAGGTTAAGGTGCTCGGCGGTGGCCTTTGTGCCTATGGTTGGGTGACAATATTGCTATATTGTCTATGGTTAAACAAGCACACCCATTTTTTTAACAGTATGGTGGATAAAAAGCGGTGATTGGTGAGAATTCAGCCTTACTAGTTTCTATATGTGGTGATGTTATCATCAACACCACTAAGTTTGGAGATGTTCTTCATGTTCCAAGAGTTGGACCAAATCTTCTTTCTATTTCCTACATCATAGACCAATATGCCCGCACCTTTTACTCCAGCATGCAGGAAGCGAAGATATCTTACTTAGACATTGCAAGATGCACAGAAACATGTAGGAGCACCTAGATCTTCAATGAGGGCAAGTATACCTCCTAGGAGATATGCTAACCATACTGCGTTGGCTACTTCCACTTGTGAGCCTTCCAATTGTTTTGAGGAGGTGAGGTGTGATACCTTGGTGAAGGAGAATGATGTTTGGGTTAAAGTTCCTTTTGAAGGACCAATGATGGATTTTGAGACTATGGCAAGTTCAAATTTGCAAAAAGCTACTTTGGTTGAATTACAGAGAGAGTAGACTGGTGTTGGTGAAAACACTTTCCTCGTAAAGAGGCACTGTTATCTTTTGGGGTTACTCCGAAAGTGTAATACACCATGCTTGAAGGTGCTTAATGAGATGTCAAATGCATGGTGTGTTGACTACCCTTGGTTGTACCATGATGGACATACACATTGGAGATAGCTTACTCATGGATGCTATGCCTTGACTTGATGCTTATGGGGCACACTTCCTTGCAGTGTTGGAGACCTATGTGGCTTAGTGACTTTCTTAATGGAGTGCATACATGGAGAGTTCTGTTGCTTGCTTGGTGTTAAGCGGCAAGCCCCGGTAGCACTTGTGCAACTAGAGGGTTAAGATCCAGCGAGACTCCATCGTGCTGATCTCATTTAAGATGCATCTAGACATTGACATTTGATCAGGTTTCCTTCCAAAGTCAGTTTCATCAGATTCCAGAAAACTTTTTGTTTTAGCAGTTTGCTTTTTTTAGTATCCAGAGATACTCATCTTTAAACCATCTATGAATTGCCACAACCAAGTCAGTGCTGCAGAATTAGCAAGGCATAGTAGGAGACAACTTCCTCAATTCCAAAGGGTGGACTTCTACAATCATGAAGAGTTGACCTTCAATTTCAAGTGGAAAGAAAGAGAAACCAAGAATGGCAATTCAAGAATTGAAATATTTAAGCTATATGGGAATAGGCTCTCATAATTCCAAATGTAAAACAACATGGTATGAAAATGAATCCACAGGTTTTATACCAATGCTAGTGTTTAGGTTTATAATATAAAAGCTTAATGCACCACAAAAATGTGTTGGAACATTCATCCTTTTACAAATTGGGGAGAAACATTATTTAGCAATGTGTATTAAGTCATATGGTGGAGGTTTACTATGGATCTAGATAAATTTAGGATTACGTATATGTAGGAAGTCAACTTTCTAAAATTACATGTATATCCATAATCAAGGGGCAACAATTAAGAAGCAACAACAATCATAATAAACATTCTTATATTAGTAACCAAGTAGATCCATTTATCTTCAAATTAGAGAGGATCACTATAAAATAACATTGTTATCTTGGTATTATCAAGTTGTTGTTTTGTTTCAAATATAGTTTCATCTAAATTAAAAGTTCGCCATAAAAACAAATTGGGTTATCTCAATCAGTTCAAATGGACTGTTTCAAGGCACCTCCCTGAGGTCTCCTGTTCTAATCCAGCTGAGTCCTACTAGGTTACCAGATGCTATTGTCCCTAGCGGTTGAGTTGCCCTCCATTCGGATATTCAAAGGAAGTGGGGGGAGGGGGAACCTGCAAGGTTTTCCTTGGAAAAAAACATATAATCCCTTCTTATGTTAGTGAACATTGTAACAATTAAACATTCAGATATCATTATGTCATGGTTCAAAATTTACCATGTACTTACCTCACAATGTAATTGGCCACATTATGCACCAAAGAAGGAACTAATATTTTAAGCATACTTGCAACCTGAAGCAACAAAGTTAAGTAAATTCATCCTTAGCCATTTGAATAAATAACAACTAGCCAAATAAGAATAAACCAACTATGGAGATACTGTGAATTAAGAGTTAAATCATTAGCAAATAATAGATAAAAGAAATACAATTGAAAAGAATACGAGTTAGAGGAATTAATTAAGGAAAAGAAAACCAATTAAACAGAACTCCAACAAAAAGGTTAAACAATGCTCAAGAAACATTCACATTAACCTATCCTTATTATTGACCAAGAAAAGAAAGGAGATGTGGAAGAATGAATATAGCCAAGCTCCAATTCAAAGTTTCTCTTTCACTTGTTAATATGATGGTTTGTATATTGATGAAGCACTTTCTCCAAGTTGAATCTGACAATCCTCTCATCTTTGTGTTCATAATTCATTTAGTATTTTTGCTTCCTTTGATAAAGGAATTCCATCTATATCAGTTTCCTTATTTATATTACTCATTGGCTATGGAGGTAGAGGCTATAGAACAAGGTTATCACTTCATTGGTAATTATTTTTAACACAACAACACAAAGAACTATTTAATAATGTTCTTTATCTCCTTACAATGTGATACTCTTCCTTCTATAGAAATTAGGGATATAACTGCCATGAGGACATCATCATCAATGTATTTGTTGCGAATTGATCCCAAGATTGTACTACACCCCCTCGTGCCATTTCCACTTCACTGCCAAACTAGGTTGGTTGTACTTGGAAGACGGCCCATGTTTGCATGGTAACACTCAATAAAGTGTTATTAGGAGCCATTAATACTTACATCCTATGTTACAAGAAATTTCTCGTATAGGGCCGTACCAGGCTTTAGATAAAAACCAGAGGTCAGATAAATATTACATTTCAAAGTTGAACATTACAAGTAAATACAAAAAGTTTTCCAAATAAATTCCTCTTGATAAAAAAACATTGAAAAAATTGTATTGGAAATTTTGGACAAGGAAAAACAATTGGTGGCAGCTCTCCGGTGGCCATTAAATATGAACTACGGACAGACCTGAATCAACTTGTGATCAGATGCTGAAAAAGTGTGAATAAATAGACAGCAGAAAGAAGCAGACACTTTGAATAGCAGAAATAAAATGCCTGCAATAAAAGAGACACTCAAGTCTCAAACCATTGCCAGCAGTAATATTGCTGAAAATCGTGTGTCAAATTGGCAGAGGAGCTGAGGATAGTGGCAGAAGGAAAGATAGTTTGTACAAAACTGTACAGACATTTGCAAAAAGTATTTCGCTGCATACAGATGTTCCCACAAAAGACAAATGTTTCTGCAAAACGTTTAGGCAGCGCACAAGAAAGACGCCACCTGCGACCGATGGGAGATAAAACAACCACATTCCAATCATGGATTTTGAAAAACTAGAGCAAGATGACAGGCAGTCTGTCAGCATTTCAGAACAGGGTCTAAGAGAAGATCTGTTTAGGGCACAAACACATTCATCCATTTTAAATGCTCATTCGGATACAAACACGACAGAATATAGACTGTTCAAATGGGAAACACAGCCAGAAACAAGGCAATTCAGCCGATAGCCTATGTGGAGGTGTGAACACCAGCAGACAAGCATCAGACAGGCAATACAAGTTTTGCTGAAACATCTGACTCTAAGATATCCAGGGAATAGCATCTAGGGCAGGATGAATAGCATCTTGACCCAGAAAAATTGCAGTAAAATATTGAAGAAACAGCAACGGAGGTTCGGAGGTTTCTTATTTGATGGAAAGGAGCACAATGCTGCTCCTGAGGTATTCTGCTTATTCATTTTCACTTTTAAAATTCAGCTACAGACACTGGAAAAAACATAGTTTTTCACAGGACAACTCGACAAAAATCTGCAAACATAAAGAATTGAGAGTTTAATGTCAGAAATATTGCACTGGAAAATCCAAAATTGGAATTTCCAAGATAATCAAGCTTTTTGGAAAAATAAACAGAAAATGAAAAAAGGAATGTTGAGTTGTACACTAAGTCACCTGGTTTGGGTTCTTGTTCAAATTCAGTGACAATAGAATTTGGGAAAAATTAAGTTCAAGAAAATACATAATTCAATTATTTTAATATTTAAAAACTATGTTTATAAACTACAGTGTATAAACTTAGAACAAAATTACAGTTTATAATTATAAGAATATGTTTTAGGTTTTTATTTTTTATTTTTTCAATTTATTTTCACTTTATAACAGAAGAATTTTATTTAGTCCAAACGGAGTGCTCAGAAGCTCCCACATGTGGCTAGGATCCCGAACCTAGACACCATGATTCTGCATCGCATTAACAGATGATCTCGAATTGAGTCTACGGAATGGGTGGCACCATGGCAGCAGCAGCAAGAGGTGCAAACAAGATATTATTCAACGAGGAATTCAAAGACTTCAAAACCCTAGTTGCAAAGAGCTTGAAGCAAGAGAAACAGAACCAGGTTGTCAATGAACACTTTGTAATGGAGCTCATCAAGGTGCCAAACGTAAAGATCACAAATTTGTTCCCCGGAAGAAGAGCACTCCTCTGATATCAGGGGTCGAGTGTATCGAGTGTCAAATCAGAGGGAAACAGTGCACACATTCCGCAGGAACTGTTGTTTCAAGGCAGAGTGAGACACGGCATACATTCGTATCTTAATTATCGAGCACCAGATTAACATTTTCCTTCCGACGATATCAACGCCTAATTCATAAAGAATTCGTTCGAAGTGGTTCCATCTGTTTCCCTTGAAACATAGCGACTATTGAAAACACTATATCAAACATCTAGTCTTCTAAAGTATTTTTTTAACAAGGATTCATATTGGAAAAAGGGAATTAGATTAATAAGCCACTAGCTTACATTGATTTAAGAGTACGAAACAAAAGATA
>SNQJ01S0110427.1:0-23181 GCA_010110895.2 Picea sitchensis
TTAGCTGGTGAAAAGAGCAGATTTTCAAAATCAAATTTCTCGGTCATAGAAAATCCGTTTTTCATGCCTGAATAGTCGATCGACATCTAGAGAATCTAATATTTCCAATGGTGTTTTAAAATCTTCATTTGGAGCTTGGGAAGGGATTGAAAAGTGCCCTGAAATTTTAAGCATCATTCTTTCCATTTGCAATTCAAAACCCCAAACGGTTCTGCACGCCAAACACTGTGATATGCTATTGGGCCGAGGTCTTGCACTGTTGAAAGCACTCGAGAGTCAGCTCTGTTTTTTAACATTTGAAACTTTAACAAACCTTCGTGAACAATGTGTGATATGGAAGCAATGATCTGATTTGATGTTGTCAGCCCGACATTTTGCCTCTGTTCCTGAGTTGCTAAATTTGAAATTACCATTTTCGGCGCCATGAGTGTGCAACATGCATCACTGAATAAGATCTGCATCGTAATCCTATTTTGACATGCAAAACTGAGTCTCCATCATTACCCACTTTCATCAGCGCATGATTTGGATTTGCATGACGTGGGATGATCATATCATCATTTGCTTTTAGAAACGTGGATAACACGCACGTGATTCCTGCTTTCTCCAGCCAACGGCCCGTGGAAAATGCCCCTTAGCTGTTGATACTTACCGCTTTCACCAGCGCATGATCTTGTGGAAACCCCCCTTTAGCTGTTGAAATTCTTCACTTTCATCAGCGCACGATCCTATAAGAACTGCTCCGTAGCTGTGGAAAGTCACGACTTTCGCCAACGCAAAACCCGCGACAATGCTTCTTTGGATATTTGAAAATTAACACTTTCACCAGCGCACGGAACTATGAGAGATGCTCCTTAGCTGTTGAAATTCGCCACTTTCACCAGCTAACACTCATCTTTTAAACACAAGTTAGCTGTTGAAAGCATTTTATGAAAATTTTAAAGAGAAGACCTTTATGGGTCATCTTATTTCTAAGACAAAATTAAAAACCTAAGTCTTGCAGCTAGAAAAACTCAAAATCAATTTGAGAAAACTACCAATAGTCATTCTATCCCCCACAAAATGTGACCATAGGGACGAGTTCATTTTGGGAGCTAACACCTGGATCTAGATGAAATTGGCCAATTGTACAGAACAACTACGCGCAATGCAAACTATACAAACCCAACTGCAGACGGGATACTTAGTTGGTAGAGCATTACTTCATGCACAATAGACTCAGACACTGGGTTAGAAAACTGGCAGCAAAGACTACACGAAGTATCCACAAGAAGGTGTGCAAGAATAGACCGCGCAGTAAGATGGCTTGGCACAGAAATCAAAGAACCACCCAGTTTTCACGGACTAAATGATTTGGAAACTTTCTTGACACAATATGAAGAGAAAGTCTTAGAGAACCAGAGACTGTTAGCACTATATTTATCACTAAAGGCTACACCCGCAAGATGGTGGGGTATGCACAAAGAGACTATCACAGATTGGTACCAATGCAAACGATTACTGCGCATAAGGTTCGATGCAGAACAAATATGGAACAACCGAAAAAAATATGATGGACTAGGAAGGCTAGCAGAACACTTGGAGGTGTGTAAAACACTATGGAAAATGATGCCACCATAATAATGGCCTCACCACTTCAGTCATACTTTAGAAGGCATACCAACAAATTGGTATATAGACTAGGAGATGCGAAAAGGAATCAAGACATGGATGACACTCCAACAGAACCTTACAGTCAATTTCTCATTCGAGCATCAGAACCCCAACATAGACACATCCCTGAAACGGATTAGAGATGCCATATTCATTACAGAACCAGAAGTGGAAGTCATCACAAAGGTACAACAATAGAATAAGAAGACAGTCAAGGAACTGTTGTCATGCTACCAGGTACAGGAAGAAGCACCAGATGGAGATGATCTGCGGGATATTCAAATCGAAGAAGTCGAAGGTGGGAGAGAGGTGGAAGGACCACCCTTAGAATCAGAGGTCATCTCTGCGCCAATCAAGATCAAGAAGGTTAACACAGGGACCGCCGAGCAACCCAAAATGGCCAACATTGGAGATTATTGGGATGAACAGACACCAGAAAGTATCACAGAATTATTACGCGAATACAGCAACCTTTTTACCACAACCTTTACAGAGATGAAAGGAATAGTCGGAGAATTAGGAGAAATGAAGATACCACTCAGACTTGATGTGAGACCCATTAAACAACAACCATACAGGCTGAACCCCATCTACAAATAGAAAGTCAAAGACAAGATCGACAGGATGCTCGAGGCCGACATCATCGAACTAGTCAAAGAATCATAATGGATAAGCTCGATGGTAGTACAGGAAAAGAAACAGGGAAGAGGGATTAGGATATGTGTCGACCTAAGGAAGTTGAACGATGCCTACTTACACGACCCATTCCCCACACCGTTCACAGCTGAAGTACTCAAGAATGTAGGAGGACATGAAGCCTATTCATTCACCGATGGATTCTTGGGATATCATCAGATTAAGATAGCACAAAAGGATAGACACAAGACCACATTTGCGAGAGAATGGGGATCCTATCAGTACACAGTCATGCCGTTCGGATTGAAGAATGCACCTGCGATATTCTCTAGAGTGGTCATCATAGTATTTAAGGAATTCATCCTCCAATTTCTCAAAGTCTACCTAGATGATTGGACGGTTTATATCCTGTTAAAAAACCATGTGGAAGTTTTATGCCTGATGTTAGAACGATGCAGACAGTGCAAGATATCACTGAATATCAAGAAATTCATATTTCGAACACCATTTGGGATACTACTAGGACACATAGTATGCAAACAAGGTTTAGTAATGGACCTGGCCAAAATCGCAGTCATTATTAACCTACTAACACCAAAAATAGTCTTCCAACTAAGAGAAACATTAGGACATACGGGATACCACAGGAAATTCATCAAAGGCTACACACAGATTACAATGCCTATGGAAAAATTGTTAAGGAAGGATACCAAGTATCAATGGAACGACGATTGCCAACAAGGTATGGACACCCTAAAGGAAAAAATGGTCACCGCACCAATATTGGTATTTCCAGATTGGGAGAAGACACTCCATGTACATGTAGATGCATCATCAATAGAACTTGGAGCTATTTTAGTGTAACCAGGAGCATGAGACTTGGATCACCCGATAACAATTGAAAGCACGAAATTATCAGACTCAGAACATAATTATAACATGACAAAAAGAGAAGGATTATCTATGGTTTACGCACTACAGAAACACAGACATTACCTATTGGGAAAACACTTTAATATGTTTACAGATCACTCAGCCCTGAAATACCTAGTTAACAAGCCAGTGTTGGGGGGGATAATCTGTCGATGGTTACTGTTATTTCAAGAATTTGACTTCGAGGTAATAGTCAAACCAGGGAAACTGAATGCAGGGCTTGACCACTTATCAAGGGTAAAAAATGGAGAGGAACCAACAAATTTGGAAGACAACTTTCTAGATGCACAACTCTTCTCAGTACAGATTACGATGATAACTTCACAGATATCATCCAGTACTTGAGTACAGGAAATGCGCTGCAGGGATATACCACTGCACAGAAAAAGAACCTGGTAGTATGCGCAACCGACTATCAACTGATCGCAGGGCATCTATACAAAATGGGTGTAGATAACATATTACGATGATATGTACTAGACCATGAACGACCAAGAATTTTAGCAGAAGCCCAGGAAGGAATAGAAGGAGGGCATTATGCAGGAAAAGATACTGCGCAGAAGGTACTACGCGCAGGATTGTGGTGGCCAATGATCCATCGAGACTCGAAAGAATATTTTCAGTAATGTGATGTCTGTCAATGGGTTGGCAAACCCAAAAAAAGGGACGAGATGCCACTACGACCGCAAGTGACACTTCAGGCATTTGAAAAATGGGCAATAGCCTTTGTGGGACACATTAACCCACCCACCAAGAGAACAGGGGAAAGATACATTATCACCGCGATAGAATACTTAATGAGATGGGCGGAATCCGCACCAGTAAAAGATTGCAGCATAGAGACAACTACCCACTTTCTTTTCGAATAGGTAATTACTAGATTTGGGTGCCCAAGATTTTTGATGAGCGACCAAGGAACACACTTCATCAACATCACCATCCAAGTGATGCTTGAAAAAATTGAAGTTCATCATAAAAAATCACACTGTATCACCCACAGGCTAATGGCATGGTAGAAGCCTTCAACAAAATTCTAGAGAACGCCCCGACGAAGATATGTAACATCAACAAGGATGATTGGAATCTCAAGGTACCAACAGTACTATGGGTGTATATAACCACATGAAAAAAGTTGACAGGTCACACACCATTCAAACTGTTCTATGGTCAAGAAGCAGTAGTATCGTTAGAATTTCTAATACCTAGTCTACGTGTAGCAGGTATCACACAAATGACAGAACAAGGCACAATCAAAGAACGACTGGATCGATTACTGTCAATGGAGGAAGACCGAATCTTGGTAGGATTCCATCAACAAGTACAGAAAGCGAGAGATAAAGTGTGGCACGACCGCCACATCAAGAGAAAGATGTTTAAGGAAGGAGATCTAGTATTGCTCTACGACAGTAAAGCGTTGCAACACCCTGGGAAGCTGAGGATGCATTGGCTAGGAACATACGAGGTAAAATCTGTCACAGACGAAGGAGCTATACATTTGAAAGATATAATAGGCATAGACCTCAAAAGAATGATCAACGGGAGCCTGTTGAATCTATACAAAGATAGTCGACTACGTACCATGTAGTAAAAAAAAAAGAAAAAGAGCCTAAAAATAGCGAGAGGAATGATGGACAAGCCGCATACGAAACAAAAAACTAGTGAGGGAAAAGACAATGGCCATATCGGAAAGGGAAACAAGCAGGAAATGGAAATTCAGCAAAAGCACACTGACAAGACATCATGAGGTAGAATTAAAGCAAGGAAAGTACGGATGGGCTGTCGCACTAAACGTGCCAACTGGCAGCAGCAAAGTAGCCATAAGGGTAGGTACAAAACCGCCATGGATGCAGTGAACCCACACTTATGGTGCATTAATCACACAAGATAGGAAGCGTCCTAAAAAATATTCATGGGACACCCATACAACACACGAGCACATAAACAATTACTCTATTTGCAAAAGAGGAGCGAATAAAGAGAAATAGCAGCCCAAATGCATAGAGAGAGATCAGAGAGCTTATCTGAGCTATTTGAAACAAACAAACATTCGACAGACACCAGTATGGCACCACCAAATATCACAGAACCATGCCAGATAGTCAGATCAACTAGTGTTCAAACTAGGTCATGAGGAACATGGGAAGAAAGTGAGCAGCAGCCACCGAAGATCATTGATATTAACAAAATCTCGTCGCCGGAGAATATTTTAGTTGAATCAACACTGATCCAGGAAGATATCCCGCAACCCCACGTGAAAACCATGAAAGAGGATATGCCGGAAGCAACGCAGGAGCTTCAGAATCAAGCAGTAGGAACTCATTAGGAAGGACAGCCAAAAAATGCCAAAGCAGCCATGGAAATAAATAGAAGCACACAGAACCTGGAAGCAGAGCTCCAACCAGAGGTTCCACAAATACCCATCCCAGACTTTTCTTTTTTAGACGAGCCGATTGGCGAAATGGGTAAAGCTTGGGAATAACTGATGGTGAAGGAGCAACCGAAAGCCGCTGGAACTTCGAACCAGCCAACACAATCGGAAGACAAGATTCAGATATTGAGCTTGCCTCGAAACAGACCAGCTGCAGAGATTGTGCTACCTCGCATAGCAGAAGGCATACAGGTGGACTCGTAGCTATTGGGTCACGTCGGGAAGCTCAAGTTTTCTGACCATGACATAGGAGATGAAAGAAAATATCCAGATCTTGCACCACAAGTCTTTTCGGAGACAATAGTCGTGAACCCTCTCGGAGGAACTATCACTAAGCTGCGCAAGTGGGCAGCCGGATTGGATGGAACCAGAATCCTAGGATTGTTGAAGATACCACACTTTGGCAGAGGCCAATATGCGATGACATGCATCAAACAACCGTTAGAATTTATGCATGGAGGGGATGTATGGATGGATAAACCCATCCCCATAACTATTTAACTCATTATGCAAATTAGAGGACTACCCATTCAAGGTATGGATTTTGCACTGATACTGGACGACAACTCCAAGGAAAAAGAATTGGCAGAAGAAATAAAGAAGAAATATGGCACTGACAGGGGAATGCGAGGCATTATAATCAAGCGAATTAACGATACCACGACACAACTGGGAGAAAAGATCTTAGCATGCAAACTACTAAGAAAATGTCATAAATATGAAGTACTGGCAGGAGTTATCGCAGTTGCATATCATTGCACAGAAGGCACCTTCATGAGATGGGCACCATACCTGTCAAACTTGTTCCAAATCGACTGTAAAGATGCGTAAGAAGCAGGTACATAGTTTCACTACTCATGGATTCTTACTCTCATCGCTTTCATGGGATGGAAAGAACCAGACTACGTCATCTTCTATACCACACCACAGCCAGGAGGAGGGAGATATCGTGTCCTGAAATCCACACCACTAGGAAAGCATAAGAAGGGAAATGGAATTATATTTGAAGCTTACCTATGGTAAATGCAGGAATAAATCAACTGAGCATAGAGGATAACACCAGAGGTTGTCGTGCAATTCAGGGGCATCGCCAATTTTTGGGCTAGACGACAAGACATGAGGATATAGCCAACATAGGACCCACATAAATAGTGGCTACATATGCGTTATTGCATAACCGAGGGAGACATAGAGATGATCATCCACGAGTGGCCAAATGAATGGAAGATCCCAACCATACCTAGAGTATTACCAGGATAAACAATAGAAGGAGGGGCTCCACAGCCGAAAACATAGCCTCCACAAGTCCCAGTACCCAAGAAACCAAGAATGTGCCAAATCAAGTCAACTCAGACATAGGGTGGCTCAGAGAAGCCAGGGACCCAGAAGGGGCGAACAAAAACCACTCATCCAACCAATGAAAAGTAGAACCTGGATGAGGGAGCACAAGAAACCACGATGAACCCCATCACACAGGAAACAGGGGGAACTAAGAGACCAACGGTATAGGAAACAAGTGCGCACAAGAAATCAAAGGCACAACGATCACCACAAAAATACACAATCACATAGGACGATGGCGAGATGATTTCCATAATGGTCCAGGATTGTCTTATAGAGGACTTTGATCATGCAATGCACCATAGGGATAAACTACAAAAGGAGATGGCAGAAATGGGGCAACTCCTGAAGAAATTCGGAGAAGCCCAAATTACAAGTAGCAGCAGAGGCACAAATCCATTGAGCGCACAGACCACATAAATAATGGAGGTAGGAGAACGTGACTCAGTTCTTCCGAAACCACATTCCACAGTTTTCATAAAGACGAGCATGCTACGAATGGATGATATTGTGGGACAGATATCACTAAAGGATTTGGATCGGATCCAGTAGGTCCTAACATGGATGCCAGCAAAGGCCTTATACCAATTGCAGGTTAGCGTCGACCATGAGATATAGTCTCGAGCACATAAAAACGTGGTCGAGCTACAATAAGCAATGAAGAAGTAAGAAACAATGGAAACAGTTTATGCGCAGGCAAAATCTGAAACACGGGAGGAACAAGAACGTAGGAATGAGTTGGAACGCAGAGTGGAAGAAATTTTTGGGAAAATTCCAACTATTGCGCAAGGAATTGAACTCCCAGTGATAGAAACGATCGATCAGATTGTGTAGGCAATTGATCAGTATCAGAAGGATATTGAGACTCTATGTGTCCAGATTAGATCAACCACTCCACCAATAGTAAAGGTGCAGAGGAAGCAAGAAGCAACAGTGCAACTACAGGAGCTGGAAAAAAAGGTCAGCACAACAACCGACTTGCTGGATAAAGCAGTGCAACTCTGGACAAAGTTGGAAGAGGACCCACAAGTCCAACAATGGGACAAGGAGGAGGAAAGGATCAATTCAACGATCCAAGAATTCAAGCAGCAACATAAAACCATCCCAATCCCAGAACGGGTCAAGGGGACACAATATTTAAAGAAGTTATAGGCAGAACTTCTCACTGCACAAACACGGAAACAGGAGCGTCAGGCTCAAATAGAACCGTTCCAGGAACAGATAGCAGCAATACTGGAGAAGGCAGAAGAATCCAAAACACAGTCAACATAGACTCAGCTAGAATGTGCAGGACTAATAAGCAAAGAAGTAGCAACACAAACAATTGATATTATCAAGGAGAAAATCGCACAGGCACTGACAAAAGCAGCAGAATTGCAGGAGAAGTTCCAGACGATCACTAGGGAGAACGAGGAAGCACAACGCAATTAGGTGACTCAGGACGAGTCACATGTTAGTGTTGGGGGCCTGTTGGCACCAGGTCAAAGTGGAAAGAAGGACGATCATGGGAAATAATGCGTGCAGGAAACTAAAGTGACAACTGGTAAAAGATCAGCACGTGTGAATGCAAGAAAGTGTGCACAGTGGGAAGTGACAGTTGGAGGAAGAACAACACGTGCATGGGAGAAAAAACTAGCGTAAGAAGGGTTAGGGTTTTGGTAATATTTTGTAAGTGTTTGAAGATCCTGAAATGTATAAATATAGATACGAAAGTATCATATGTGTGTGTGGTTTTTTGGGTAGTAGTTGTTGTAGTTGTCATTGTTGAGTTTATGTGAGTTCTTATGAAGATTGCAATTATTATTGAGTGATTTTTCTGAGTATTGTTGTTGGCAATACATGAGGGGTTTGAATTGTATGAACCAAGTTTTGTAAGCTATTGAGCAAGAAAGATATGAGGGAAGGTAGATCTGAGGATTAGACCACAGGCTGCAGAGCTTGGTGCGATCTAGTTCGCCTCACATAGATCTTACCCACTTTTGCGGAGAACTATAAGTGCGTGGCGCAGGGAGATCAAGAACTACTATAATACAAGAGCTAAGAGCCAAATCTTTGTGGACGTAGCCCAGGCGGGGTGAACCATGGTAACATCTGTGTAATATGTTGAATGTTTGCATAGATTTAACTTCTTTCAAGCAATAGATGACTACGATTGATGAATAACCAAACACATTATTAAAATCTGTTTATATTTTTAGTTATATGCATGTGGTTCCTAGGAACAAGTAGATTATACCAATAGTTCGAAGAACAGGGTCTTAATCAAGAAACCCTTTATATCCTACTCTATATTAGGCTGTAAACACCCGAGTCTTACAATCAACCATCCTTAGCTATCTTGGGTGAGACTGCGCAGTACCTTCCGGACACTGCGTTTTGTTCTCGTTTACCAGGAGGGCCGATAGTTAGAGGCTTTTGTTGGAACCCCGAATGACATGAACCCTTGGTCAATAAATCAGATAACCTGAGAAGGGAGTTGATAAAAACCAACACATGTCCTTGGTGCCTCAATGAGATTTTACCAAGGAATTATATTCCTCTTTTTTGTTTCTTTTCTTTTCAATAGGATTTCAAAATTAAAATGGGTTGGTGGTGTTCCTTCTCCGAGTCACATTTAATAGTTGACTTTGAAGTAGGGTTGTGAATTTATCCTATATTTTTTTATAGATATTGAGCCTATAACCATTGTCTAGGAGATGTATCATTTCCTCATATGTTGTTTTGATATTAATTGAGCCATTTTCAGAACATGTTTCTATAAGGTATGACCCCAACCATCTATATTTTACATTAACCTTTAATTAGTTGAATATAAAATCATAGAGAAAGGCCTAATATCCTTATTTGAAAACCCTAGACTCCATTACCTTATCATGCCATATTTTTATTTGTTTTTATACTACCTAAGTGTGAAACAAGGATTTCTACCTATATTCATCTAGGGAATTCAGTTGTTGTATATTTTTTTGCTAAGCTAATGAGAGGTCCAAAATTAAGATGGAGGATATTCTCAGTGTGGCTATCTAAATTTTAATGAGAACATTTCATTATTTCCATATACCAACTCATAGGGTCTGAACCTTTTGGTGGTCTTGAAAGCTATATTGTATTCCTGTACAACTTTGACCATTCTATTTTCCCAATATTTTTTATGCAAGTTGATTGTTGCAGTGATTTTTTTTTCCAATTCCTTGTTGGTCACTTCGAATTGTCCTCTTTCTTGAGAGTGGTAGGTGGCATATTTTGTGATGTCTCGTTCCCAAGAGTAGGCCAGCAGGGAGTGACTTAGAAGTCTATGTTTTCTCGTAGACTATAGTCAGGCATAAACAAGGAACAAGATGGAGAAATAAGGGTGAATTGATGGTTAAATTATGAATTAAGCCAAAAACTTAGGAAAAGTCACTTAAGCCTAAGTCAACAAAGAATTAGAATGAAAAGGTGCTAAAGGAGAACTTAATTAATTAATTATTCACCTTAGGAGGAAACGCGCCTAGCTTAAGTGAGGTCAATGGTGAATTAGATTGGGAATGGTATAAAGGGAGGAATTTGACCTAATTCCTCATTATGCATTATTATGATATGATGTTGAGAGCTCCCAGAGGAGGAAGAGAATCGACCTTGACTATTTTGTGGATTTCTGGAGGAAACCACCACCATTGATCGATTTCGGTGTTGAGAGAGACACACTAGCCCATCGGAGATACCATTCAGGGACTTCACCGTGCTATTCAGGAGTATCCAGTTGTACTGTGCGCAGCTCAGCGAGTGAGGGTGAAAGTCAGATTGAGGGTTTGTGGAGCTGCACGAGGTCCGAGATCAGATTGCAGTTTCCTTCTGACTGAGTTGAGATCGAGCCAGGGTGCTCAGATTGAGCTAGTTTCCATCAGATACTGATGGTGGAGTCTTGCAGGGCACATCATCCAGCCATTTTGGGCACACTCTTCCGACAAGACATTTGAGGTTGCAGACGGAGCATGAGGGAAGATCTAGGGAAACCCTTCCAAACAAGTTCATCATTTGGCGAGATGATTGTTTTGAGTCCTATAGCAGTAGATTCCATTGATGGAATCATTTGGGGCGCATCTGGTGTCCCATGAAGTGCACAAACCCCCCAGGGGTCTAGATTTAGTCCCTTAGAGACCAGATCTGACATCTGACACTCATCCATTTCATTCTAGAGGATAGGGTGCTTCTATTGGAGTAGTTTCCAGCTCATTTCGACAGTCTATCCTTCCAGATGAGTTTTCCAGCTGGTAGCAGTTACCGTACTTCTCCAAAATCACATATTTCTGTCTATCTATCCGTGCATGCATCATACATGCCTTCATCTTCTGATCATAAGTATTTTTATGCTATTTGCTTGTTTTCTAGTGATGATCCATGAGATCTAGCTGACGATTATACACTATATTTCCAGTATGTTATTGTATTTCCATGCTTGAGTCACATAATACAGGTTATTGGGCAGTTGATGTTCTTTACTTCCACATGCATCGCTTATATACTGTTTAAACCATAAATACGCAACATGCACATGCAATAACCAACATGCACATGTAATAACCTTAAATATCTCAAACACACAATTGAAATGCATCCAGAAACTAACCCCCAATGTATCAGATTTGTGAGACAGAACATTAGATCAGTAGAAAATATCTTGATCAGCGGGATCATGGATATTTTATTGGTATCAAATATTTAGTCCTACCAGCCTGTGACTAAATACTATGAGAGCAGCAGAAGACCCAACTGGTCATGAGCACGTAGGTGAAGAATATATCACTTACAACAGGCACAAGGAAAGAAGGCTTGGGCCTAACTTTCCTCCTTTCCCTTCCAGTTTAGAGGAAGAGGAAGAGGCACACAGAGAAGCTAAGAGAAGAGCATAGCGTGAAAAAAAGAGGTTGCTAGTTGAAAGATATGAGCGATCAAAGGGCATTGGTAAGGCCCCCATGGAACTAGAGGTAACCTTCATGCATGTTATCAGTGATATGTTAGATATTCAATGGACCATGTCTCATTCCTTGGCTTAGGTGACTGATAGATTGGATATGGTGGACATTTCAGGCACACAATCCCCACATGCAGCATAGGGGAACTTAGGGGCAAGAAGTAGACCCCAGTCACCCACTTGCACATACACCCCTATGAGTAGGATTCCCCGACTGTTGTTTCCCAGTTTCCAGAGGGCACCCTTGGTAGAAGCACAGATGTCGATAGAACAGAGACCGCCCACTCATACAGAGGACATTGCATAGTATAGGAGAGAGTATGCAACATTGGGTCGTGACTTCCATCAGGATATGACCCTAGTCGCGTATTGTGGACTCAGACTTAGGAACTGCCCCAGAGAGCCACAAAGAGGAGGGCTGCAGCTGTAACAACAACATGGGCATAACATTGATTTCATCCGAAAAGTTGGTAAACTCACCATAATTTATTTCGACGGATTTTCCAAATGCACCGACAAATATTGGGTACAGAAGCTTGACACCTACTACAATATCAACCAGATGACCAAGACAGAGGCCATCAGTTTCACCACCTTACACTTAGAGGGTGAAGCACATGAGTGGTGGTATCATGGATTGGTGAAATTGGGCCACAATCGCATCACCTCCTATGAAGATTTCACAAAGAGACTCATGGATAGATTTGATAGGAGGGATCCAGAGATCCATTTCAGAGATCTAGCCAAGTTGAGACAAACTGGCACATCAAAGGCATTCATCTCAGAGTTTCAGCGGGTAGCAATGGTAGTGATAGATATATCTGAGCCCTGAATGATCATGTTATTGACATAAGGGCTCACAGAACTCTTCAAAGGATTGGTGAAGGCATATCGACCTCACACCCTACAGGATGCCATCCTACGCACTAGATATTTGGTAGACTCAGTGCCAAAAACTAAACCCTTTTCCAAATCCTTCGTACCACAGAAGGATCGAGACCGGAAGCCATTACAAAGGGAATGGAAGGGTAAGGATAAGTTGGATGATGAGATGAGGTGAGAGCTTATGAGGAAGAAGCTTTTCTTCAACTGCAGAGATCCTTGGGTCCTAGGCCACAGGTGCATGGGAAAGGGAGAGATTCACTATATTGAGGTGGCCACAGACAATGTGGACACTGAGGACGAGGAGAAGGATAGTGGATCCACCATCTCAGAGGAGGAGACATAGAAGGAGGAGGAGCAACCTCCCCATAGACCACCGAAACTGGCAAGGGCCCACCCATCGGTTGTTCCATAGCCTCTTGAGAAGGCTAGCAGATGGAAACTAGCAAAGGGCAGAGTCATAGGGACCCTTTCTGGTGTACCCAGGTATGAAACCCTTCAGATCAGAGGTACTATTCATGGGCAGTGGGAAATCACCCTGATATATGGTGGGGCCACCCACAACTTCATCGACGCTTCATTGGTATCGAGATGGGCCCTCCAGAGAGAGGAGTTTGAGGGATTTGATGTCGCAGTAGCAAATGGACATACGATGGAGTGCATAGATAGATTTCCGGACTTAGAGATTAAGTTGGGAAACTACACCATGAGAGATACATTTTATGAGGTTGACCTATCATAAAAAGATGTGGTTTTGGAAGTTCAGTGGTTGATCACCTTGGGTAAAATCACCACCAACTACCAAACCTTGGAGATGGGATTCAGAGACAGTGATGGGAAGAGGGTTGTCCTGAGGAGAAATTCGATAGGATCACCTGAGATAGTCTCAGCCAAGAGGATGGAGAGGATATTCAGGCATGGGGAGGAAACATTTTCCGCAGAGTGCTTGATCACTACACTGGAGGATTCTGAGGGTCGACCACAGTATCAGATAGATATTGAGAACTTGTTGGGACGACATCAATAGGTTTTTGGTTCGATTCCACAAGGGAGACCATCAGATAGGGAATTTGAGCACGCCATTGAGTTGGAGGAGGGAGCCAAACCCATGATCACCCCCCCCCCTATCGTCATCCTAAGAGGTTCAAGGATGAGATAGAAAAATAAATCAAGGAATTGTTGGCAATGGGACACATAAGACCTAGTAGAAGCCCATTCACCTCTTCAGTTGTCTTAGTCCTGAAGAAGGATGGTACCATGAGGACGTGCATCAATTACCGGGCTTTGAATAAGAAAACCATCAAAAATCGGTATCCTATCCCTCACATTGATGAGTTGATGGATGAGCTGCATGGGGTAGTTTTATTATTGAAGATTGATCTATGATCTGGATATCATCAGATCAACATCAGAGAGCAGGACATAGAGAAGACGACATTTCAGTGCCATTTTGGCCATTTCGAGTTCCTAGTTATGCCATTCGGGCTAACCAATGCACTAACCACATTCTAATATTGCATGAACCACATATTCAGGGGGTAGTTGAGGAAATCAGTTTTAGTTTTCTTCGATGACAATTTTTTCTATAGAAAGACATGGCAGAAACATATGGGGAACTTGGAGGAGGTATTGAGCATCATGGAGGCAATCTTTGTATGCCAAAGAGTCCAAGTGTGAGTTTGCAATGACATAGTTTATTTACTTGGGCCACATCATCAGTGCATGGGGGGTTTAGGTACATTAGGATAAGATCATGGCAATTTTGGATTGGCCAACACCTAGGGGTTTGACAGAGTTAAGGAGCTTCTTTGGGTTGTGCAGTTATTACAAGAGGTTTTTCAAGGGATTTTTGCAGTTAGGAGCACCACTCACAGATTTGACCAAGAAGGGTGCCTTTCAGTGGATAGAGGAGTCATGATGGACATTTGATAAGATGAAGGTGGTTATGAGCACATGCCATATTCTAGCCCTTCTGGACTTCTTGTAGTCGTTCATCTTGGAGTGTGAAGCATCAGGGGTGGGAATTGGAGAAGTGTTTATGCAGGGAGGCCATACCATTTTGTTTGAGAGCAGGAAGATCAACAATTCAGAATGACTCTACCCTATTTATGATAAGTAAATGCTAGCAATTATGCACACCTTAACCAAATTCAGGCAGTATCTGGTGGGCAGAAGATTTGTAGTGAACACTGATCACAACAGTCTCAAGTATTTCCTGGATCAGAAAGACCTTAGTGAGAGAGAACATAAGTGGGTCTCGAAGATCCAAACCTTTGAATTTGACATCAAATATGTCAAGGGAAAAAGGAACGTCATAGCAGATGCCTTATCGAGGAGGCCACCAGGGTGTTCAATGATGGCCATTTGCATATATTGGAAAGCACACTTGTTGGTGGAATATTCCAAAAATATTTTTTTTTGTGAGGTGATGGATGGACAGGTGGTTGACGATAGATACCAGGTACAAGATGATGTCATTTTCTACAAGGAATGGATCTACTTAGTTCCATAATCTACCTTAAATGGGAATATTATGAAGGCATGTCATGATTCGCCTGCAGCAGGGCACTAGGGGTATTTCAAAACTTACAGGTAGATTAGGGAGAGATTCTCGTGGAAGGGTCTCAAGGATGATGTATTGAAGCACATCTAGGAGTGCACGACTTGTCAGTAGAACAAGTCAGAGTAGACACACCCAGTAGGGTTACTACAACCTCTACACATTCCAGAGAATAAATGGGAGAGCATTTCTATGGATTTTATCACACGCCTCTCTCGCGTGCAGGGAAGGGACTGTATATTTGTAGTGGTCAACAGGCTGACCAAATTTGCACATTTCTTCTCCATACCCATGGAGTACAAGGCCATACAGGTAGCAGAGTTATTTTTCAGAGAGGTATTCATATTGGAAGGCTTACCCAAGCAAATAGTCAGTGATAGAGATGGGTGCTTCATCAACGCATTTTGGCAGGAGATTTTTTGGTTGGCAGACACTGAGCTAGCCACGAGTACCATCTACCACCCACAGATATATGGACAGACAGCTATCATCAACAAATGGGTGGAGGGGTATCTGAAGAACTATGTGGGAGGACAACAATGCACATGGGTGAGGTGGTTGCACATGGGTGAGTATTATTACAACACGACACACCATATGTCTATCAAAATGTCACCATTTAGAGAATTGTATGGATATCATGCACCCACTTTTGTGGAGACTGTATTTGGGGATAGCAGGGTCCCAGTGGCCAAAGACTAGGTGGAGGAGAGCCAAAGGATTCTGTGGGCAGTAAAGGAAAACTTACAGGTAGCACAAAATCAACAAAATACCTGTGCAGATAGGTAGAGGGTCGAGTGTAGTTTTGAGGTGGGAGAACTTGGTTTTTCTATGGTTACAACCATATCGAAAGTCCTCCTTGAAGAAGAGTGGAGAAGAGAAACTAAAACCAAGATTTTATGGGCCGTATATAGTCATCAAGAGTGTAGGTGAGCTGGCATATGAGCTAGAGCTACCGGAGGGTAGCAAGATACATAACCTCTTTCATGTTTCTTGCCTTAAAATGGTAGTGGGACAACAGATCAACATTTTAAAGGAGTTTCCACCCTTAGATGAGGCGGGCTAGTTGGAGTTAGTGCCAAAGGAGGTTCTCGAGTAGAGAGATAGAAGGTTGAGGAACAGGTTCATCAGGGAGTGCTTGGTTAGATGGAGGGGTCTTCCAGTGGAGGATGCCACATGGGAGGGAGAACATATTTTGCAGCACCCAGGATTGATGTTGCTTGAGGACAAGCAATCTCGAGAAGGGAGGACTGTGATGTCCCATTCACAAGAGTAGGCCAATAGGGAGTGACTTAGTAGTCTATGTGTTCTCATAGACTATAATCAAGCACAAACAGGGAACAATATGGAGAAATAAGGGTGAATGGATGGCTAAATGATGAATTAAGCCAAAAACTTAGGAAAAGTCACTTAATCCTAAGTCAATGAAGAATTAGAATGAAAAGGTGCCAAAGGGGCACTTAATTAATTAATTATTCACCTTAGGAGGAAAAGCGCCTAGCTAAAGTGAGGTCAATGGTGAATTATATTTTGAATGGTATAAAGGGAGGAATTTGACTTAATTCCTCATTATGCATTATTATGATTTGATGTTGAGAGTTTCCAGAGGAGGAAGAGAATCAACCTTGACTGTTTTGTGGATTTATGGAGGAAACCACCACCATTGATTGATTTTGATGTTGAGAGACACACCCTAGCCCATTGGAGATACCATCCAGGTATTTCACCATGCTATTTAGGAGTATCGAGTTTTAGTGTGTGCAGCTTAGCCAGTGAGGGCACAAGTCAGATTGAGGCTTTGTGGAGTTGCACGAGGTCCGAGCTCAAATTGTAGTTTCCTTCCGACCCAGTTGACATTCAGCCAGGGTGCTCAGATTGAGCCAGTTTCCATCATATTCTCACGGTGAAATATTGCAAGGCACATCATCCATCCATTTGGGGCACAACTCTTTCGGTAGGACATTTGAGGTTGTAGACGGAGCATGAGGGCAGATCTGGGGAATCCCTTCTGACCCAGTTCCGCATTTGGCGAGACAATCATTTTGAGTCCTATAGCAATAGATTTTGTTGGTGGAATAATTTGGAGTGCATACAGTGTCCTAGGAGGTGCACAAACCCCCTAGGGGTCCAAATCCAATGCCTCAGAGACCATATCTGACATCCAAAACTCATCCATTTTAGTCTAGAGGCCAGGGCACTTCTATTGGAGCAATTTCCAGCTCATTCTGATAGTCTATCCTTCCGGATGAGTTTTCCAGCTGGTAGTGGTTACTATACTTCTCTGGAATCACATACTTCTATCGATCTATCCGAGGATGCATCAGATCTGCCTTCATCTTTTGATCACAGGTATTTTTATGCTATTTTCGTGTATTCCAGTGACGATCCATGAGATCTAGTTGATGATTATACTCTATATTTCCAGTATGTTATTGTATTTCCATGCTTGAGTTGCATAATACATGTTATTAGGTAGTTGATGTTCTTTACTTCCACATGCATCCTTTATATAATGTTTAAACCATAAATACACAACATGCACATGCAATAACCATCATGAACATGAAATAACCAACATGCACATGCAATAACCATAAATATCTCAAACACACAACTAAAACGAATCCAAAAACCCCCAGTGTGTCATATCTGCGAGACAGAACATTAGATCAGTAGCAAATATCTTGATCAACAAGATCAGGGATATTTCATATTTCCTATTGTGTATCTTGTTTAATTGTATGGTATTTTCTATGATATTATAAGTGAAATGGTGGCCCTAATATATAACCATCTCCCTTGGGAATCTGAACCTAGAAAATATGTTTTCATGTAGGAATCATGCTACCTTTTATTCACTCGCATTCTCCATGGAATTTACATCTACCCATTTTTTGAAATAACCAATGCACACTAGGATGCAATTCTTTTGGTTTGAAGGAGCATCAACCGGCCCTACAAAGTCCATACCCCATTTTTCAAAGGGTTCAAATGAGACTTGGAGTTGCAATGACATATCATCCCCTTTGTAGGTTTTCCCATCCTTTGGAACTCATCAAAATGAGAGACATAGTCATCAACATACATACATAGATAGGCCAATGATGTCTAGTTTGAAAGATATTGTAGGATGTCTTCTTTGTAGCATAATTGCATTCACAAGGTTCATTATGGAATGCATGGAGGATGTCATTGTTTGTTTCAAACCCTTAAAACCTTACATTATAACAATGCACACACGATTCTTTATAAAAACATATAGAAAACAATAACATTGACACATAGTACTTATAAATTTACCATCGAAACCACCCTAATCCATTGACCTAGATTATATTCTTTGATTGAAATTACATTACAATGGGATGAAAAAACACCAAAAGCAAGCCAAAAATAGACAAAAATAGACAAAAAAATAACTCTTTTTTTTTCTTGGGGGCAACACCTCGAACCCTCAAATTGGGGTGGGGGTTGGGGGGGGTGTTGGCAGCCAATACAATTTTTTCTATTGCCCTTTAAGCTGCCTACACCTACATCTTCTGAACTTCAAATTGTCGTCACATTTTTCAAATAGACGATATTTTCATTTCTTGCAACACTTGCAAATTGCTCTCGATTTAGTTTTCACGACTATAAGCGTGAAAACTCCTCCATCGTTATTTGAACTGTCATGATCTTCTCATTGATATTCTTATTGGTACTTACCTTTGGTTTATTATTAAGTGGCTGGAATGATTTTTCGAACTATGTCCATTTGCTTATTCTTACTTTGATTGGGCAACTTGACTTTTATTTGATTGATAAGGCATTGAAAATGTAAATTTATGGGTTATACTTCATTCTATAGGGGTCATGGTTTTATTTTGGTTTTTATATAATGTGATCCTTATTATTATAAGTTCTTAGCTTGTCAATTTTATAAAATCGTTGGTCACAATGTTATAAACTTTGATTACACATTATGCAACAAGCGCATGGGTAACATATGAGTCTAATTTCATATTGAATGGCAATAGTTTGAAGTTATGCAATGGCGGGTTGATTAAACATTTGGATTTTGATTTAATGGTTCGAATTATTACAGGCACATATTTAACTTTGGGTTTGATTTAACGTTGAACATTCACGATTTCAAACAATGCAATGGCACATTGGTATGTCATCCACCGTTTAATCCTTGGGTTGGCCGATTAATATGGTTTGAACGATGTCATGATTGATTGAACAGCGTTGTACTTTGCCATTACTTTTCTGCATGGAAGTGATAATCCCACCACCCTCACACGCGCACATTAATTTGCCTCCCCTTTGAGCGCTCGTAGTTGTTAGCCCAAACAATTTTGCTTCTGTGTGTTGTCGTTTTTCCAAACCCTACCATGTGCCCGCACCATGGCTCCGGTCGTAAGGGCTGAACCCAATGGTAGCCAGGAATTGTTGATGTTCGACAATGCTTACAGTGACCTTGAGGAATTTGGATGGCTCCCGTTCATACAAAATTTTGATGGTTTTAACCCTTGCGTGGCTCGACAATTCGCATTATCCTTTGATGGCTGCCGAGCCAAGGTCGGGGATGTGCAATTGGAAATTGACGAGAAATTTCTCAGTTTAGCTACCGGTATGCCTGCTACTGGACATAAATGGTCAAAAAATTGCAAAGTGGAAGATGTCCCGTGGACATTGCTCTTCCAGTCACGAAGGGTGAGCTCATGTGACAAAGGTTTGCCCGCGAATATGCTCAAGCAACGTTGGCACGACTTGTTGATCATAACCAAGAAGTTTATCACCTGCGAGGGCCGGTATGGTTTCGTTTTCGTGTACCACATTCGGCTACTTATGGTTTTCATGGGCTATGAGCTTAATATCTCTTATTACTTGCATAGGAGTCTGTTTAAAATGTCTAAAAGATACAAATGGAACCAGGCCGATAACAACCTTTTTCACTTTGGGTTAATTAAAATACTTGTGGTTTGTCATTTGGGGTTACATCGAGACTGTTGGAATGATTTTCTTAATCGAAATAATTTTGAGGACTCAAGCCCACCACAGGTTGACAAACCTTTGGTGAGCGAGAGAAAGTCGGTACCCCCTGTGCCTTACAGTGCTCTGTTACTTAAACCCCTACCCGACTCACCTATTGACCTACCCATTTCTGTGACCAAAGATGTCGAAACTGTTAAACTCGTGGCTAAAATGCCTAAAGCCAAACCTACTGCGAATTCTAAAGGCAAAAAGAATGCCCGATTAATCTCTTGCATGGCAAGAAACAAACCGAAGACTCCTGTCAACCCTGACCCTATCATGGTGAGTGAAGATTCTGACTCAGAGGTGGAACGTTACCTGGAAAGTGAGTATCCCTATTCGGAAGGTCTGTGTAACAAACCCTCATACGACTTTGTGAAAAACCTACCACCTTGCTTGCAAAATGATCCTACTTATCCAGGCATCAAAATGCCTCGTGAAACCCCCGGTGACTCATCAAAAACCCCCCCTGCTCTATCTCAACCAACTGCTCCACCATGTGATCAGTGTGGCTCATGGTTAGAAAGGTATTACCTTGATGTGAAAATGCTACAGTCCAAAATTCATGCTCCGGAGGATCAAGTTGCAACACTCACCAGTCAAAGGGCTAAATTGATAGCCACTGATAAGAAACAATGAACAACAGGTTCGATTTTGTTTAAGAACGTGGAGTCAGCTACAGCGGTTGTTAATTCAAAATTGGCATAGCTCAAGAAGCATCACTGGTATGACTATCACCTATTTATATGACAAACTCATAAGCTCTATTTACAGCGTGGATTTTCTTTGACACATAAGCATGCATTATTTTGTTTTGATTAATCGAATTTCATTTCCCAGATTAGTTTTGATTGGATTTATCTTTGATTCGGTTAATCGTAGTATGGATTTGATTGTTTCGATTTGGTTTGAACTGAATACTCTGTTGCTTATTGAAGTTGTTAATATCTTTTCTAAACATAGGCTATTTCTGGTATTTCAATTTCAAACACAGTCAATGTTTCGATTCGAATTGGTTATATTCTATACGATATGGTTGGCAATAATGGTTAACTGTTATAATTTTATATTCCATGTCTTTTTCGACCGATTCGAATACCATTCTGTTAATGCATAACTAAGATTGCGAATAGATACGAATCATAACTGTTATACTCAACCAATCGATTCGCATTGATTTGTTTGACAGTGTTATCAAATCGGTTCATATTGCAACAAATATATTGTTTAAATTTGATTTGAGGAACGAAAGTGATTTTGCCTAGGATTACGATCTGTTTCTATATTTGACTCAGTCACGATTCGATTCGATTGTTTCCCAGTTTACGATTATCACCTCTGTCGATTTGATGATGGTTGGGATTACTATTTTTGGTCCTGTCTGTTGACTGTGTAACGCTCAGCGATCGGAGTCTATGGCAAAGTTTGCTTGATGCCATTATGCATGTTTCATTTTGACTGTAATCGTAACAACCTTTCCATATTAGCATTTGATTAAAACAATATGAATCTTATGCACATTGTTACAGCCGTAATGAATCGATTATGATTGTGTTGGATTACATCGTATCCTATACGATATGATTCACCATTAATTTCATTCGATATGAAACAGTCCTGTTACTGTTTGACCCGATTTTATGGCAACTAAGAAAGCAGCGCATTCTTACCCTGTTTCGTTTCAATCCTTTTCGATTTTGTTTAATTTGAATGATAAAGTTACTTGAACCATTAGTGATTCGATTGTAATGTTTATTAAAAGAAAATTAAATTGGATTATTTTAAAAATATTTCATTTGATTTCTATCTGATCCTGTATGCTATTTTAAACTAGCTACATAATCATATGATTCTGTAGCTAAGTCTGTAGGATCAATTTTTTATTGTTTTGTTGATGAAATGTATTTCTAATTGGTTATTTTTTGTCTATTGCAGATCAATTCGAAATGGAAATGTCTTTGATGAGAAGTTAGGGGATGTTTCAAAGATTTCACTTGCATTTCATTTTCTTAGTTTAGGTGATTTTGGGATATCTCCCAGATTATGTAAAACAATTTGATGTTATCCACAAGGAGGTTTTACCTTGTGAAGAGACTTATAAATACTTATCATTTTTTTAATAATGATGATCCTCATTCGTGGGAGAACAAAGATATGAAGATTTAATACAGACTGAAGCAGAATTTGGTGTTTTGTCAGAGCTTTAGCTTCTCATTATATCACATTTTGTTTCATGTTGTGTATATCAATTTGTATCTGGTTTATGACTACTTTAGCTATCTAAATCAAGTGCAAATGATATAATTTTAATCATTGTAATTCATATCTGGTTTCTTCCAAGTGTATAAAAGACATAATAATTGTCAAATTCAGTTTGTGAATGGCAGGTTTATCTTCTTCATGAATTGAATTGTTAAATATAAGTCTTTGCATAACATGTTTCCCTTATTGCATAGATTTGTAATCATATAGTTGTTATGATCTTTTATGTCTTGTTTGTCCTGTTAACAACTCAAAGAGCAGCACATCCAATCGTTTGCGAGAAGCTTATGGACTAACCGGTGCGAGTTTCCTTCCTCCGACCAACTTTGAAGTTATCATACACAGGGCAGACTTGGAGTGTTTCCAGGTTAGTTAGTCTTTTGTTTACTGTTTTTCATTAGTAGTTTAGTTTAGATATAAGTTTATTTAGATATAGTTGTTTAATATATTAGATTGTTTAATTTCAGTAATGTTTATTTCTTTTTCATAAAATATAAAAATCAAAAAGATTCC
>SNQJ01S0110428.1:0-18203 GCA_010110895.2 Picea sitchensis
TTTAGGAGCACCATCAAGATCATGAGATTGGTGGTCATGCTCCATTGTGGGGCCAGAACATGCTTAGGTCTTATTGTTTTGTGAGTGGGCTACAATTGAAACCATAGTTTAGGAGAAAGGACATGTGGAGGCTCGTAGTGAATTGCGGGGAGAAAATCGGGTTTCCCTCAAACCGCCAATGGACGCACCCACAATCGCGTGGTCACATGAAGCTCATATCCCTTGCACTTGGACTCCAACAACACCTCTCACTACACTCCTAAAAAAGATTGCAAAACCTCTCACTGCACTCCTAAAAAAGAACTCTTTCACTTGGACTCCAGCAACTGCTCAAGATTTTCAAACCTTGAAGATGGCCATGTGCACCACTCCAGTCATGGCCCTTCCTGATTTCACAAAGACCTTTGTTTTGGAATTTGATTCTTCAGGGAAAGAAATTGGTGATGTCCTTATGCAATAGGGTCAGCCTTTGGCCTTTACCAGCAAGCAACTGTCTGAAAGAAATCTGGGCATATCGATCTATAAAAAGGAAATGTTGGCTATTCTGCATGTTGTTGATCTATGGCGCCCTTATCTATTGGGGAAATGCTTCCAAATTAAGACAGACCATCAAAGCCTCAAGTATTTTCTGGAACAATGCATATCCTCCCCGGAGAAACAAAAATGGGTGACTAAGCTCTTTGGATATGATTATGAGATCATTTACAAGAAAAGAAAGGACAATGTGGTTGCGGATGCACTTTCCTGAAAAATATAAGATGATGGATCCCTTTTTTCTATATCCTTCATTGTACCAGATTGGCTCCAAGCCATTCACCAGGAATGGCTACACAATCCCAAAAGTTCACATCTGATCCAACAATTGCAGTCCAATGCTCCAACTTCCCTAGGGTACTCTTGGCTCCATGATGAGCTTCGATACAAAGGCCATTTGTATTTAAGTAAACAATCAAAACTTAAATCCATGATACTTTATGAGCTTCATGCTACACCCACAGTTGGGCACTCCAAGTTTACCAAAACCTATGACAGGGTAAAACATTATTTTTTCTGGGATGGTATGAAACAAGACATTCATAATTTTGTCTTTGAATGTGATGTGTGTCAACACAACAAGGGTGAAACAGTCAAATATCTGGGTACACTACAACCACTTCTGATTCCACCCGCTATTTGGAGGGATATATCTATGGATTTTATTACAGGCTTACCCAAATCGGGAAATAAATCAGTCATCATGGTGGTTGTTGATATCCTTTCCAAGTATGCTCATTTATGTGCTCTTCAACACCCATTTACAACATCCACAGTGGCTCAACTTTTCATGGATCAAGTCTTCAAGCTTCATGGAATGCCGCATTCTATTCTTTATGATCGCGACCCAACTTTCACCAGCAATCTTTGGCAATAATTGTTCAAGCTACAAGGCACCCAATTGCATCTCATCACAACTTATCATCCCCAGACTGATGGTCAAACGGAAGTTGTCAACAAGTGTTTGGAAACATATTTGAGGTGTTTTTCCTCGGAAAAGAAAAATCAATGGGCTCAATGGTTACCCCTAGTTGAATGGTGGTACAACACTTCATACCATACAACTACACGCGTGACTCCTTTTGAAGCGGTATATGGACAAAAGCCACCTTCAGTTCTCTCATACTTACCTGGTGTCTCGAAGGTCTAGGCAGTTGACCAAATGCTTACAGTTCGAGAGGCTATTCTCCATACCCTCAAAGAGAATTTGATCATTGCACATAATCGCATGAAGAAAAAATCAGATCAAGGTCACTCTAAGCGTCAATTTGTAGAAGGAGATAAGGTGTTTCTTCGACTGTAACCTTACAAGAAAAATTCCCTCAAGGTCGAGCATTGTCAGAAGCTAGCACCCAAATTTTATGGTCCTTATACAATTCTCAAGAATGTGGGACAGGTGGCCTATTAGTTAGCTTTTCCCAGTCATTCTAAGCTACATCCTGTTTTTCATGTTTCATGCCTAAAGAAGGTGATTGGAACTAAGTACCAAATTCAAACCAACCTTCCCAAGTTAGACGAAGAAGGATCCATTTGGATACAACCACAAGCATATTTGGACCAATGTTAGTGTTTCCTGCATTAGAGAACCATCAAGGAAGTGTTAGTCCAGTGGAAAGACACAACTCCAGCAGATTCCACTTGGGAACCAGCTACCATTCTGCAGCAATTTCCACATCTCAAGCCTTGAGGACAAGGTTGTTTTTAAGGGGGAGGATATTTTAGGGTCCTAACCCGCACATAGGTAGAAAAATATATTTGGATGTAATAAAGGTCAATATTAATAAGGCCTTGCAATAAAATAGAATAAGTCGAATGTAAGAAGACCTAATAGAATCTTTTGCTTCTAGAAGGATCTTCCTCTAGATGCTTCTTTTGATAGACATATTTAGTATAAATAGGAGTCGAGGGTATGAGAACCCTAGCTTGGATATTATTGAAATAGAGATCTGCTCGACTGGAGGTTGCCCCCTCGAAGAGGCCCATGAACATTGCTCCCAGAATCAAGTGTTATTTATGTTGTTATTCTTATATCATTTCAGTGTTATTGTGGTGATTGTTCTAGTTATATTGTTGTTATTCTTCCATTTCTAGCATTTTATTTTTGTTCTGCATACTTTTTATATATGGTATATTATAAATATATTGGTAATAAGTGAACCAAATTATATGTGAGCACATGTGGTGGGAAGGACTAGAATCTAATAACCATTCTTCCTAATATTATAATATACTAGAAATATATAAAACTTCAATGATCATAGCAAATTTTTTTTTTTTTTTTGCATACTCTTGTTATTCTTTTATTTTCGAGCAATCTTTCTTGAGATTCCCTATTTGTTGCAGTACCGACATTTTTCTCTACCATTTCTACCTATTGACTTAGCTCTGGATGTATCATGTGAATCCTACCCTCTTTCTTTAGATCGACCTCTAGCCACCATTGTTTATGATGTTGAGGTTTATTGACTGGATCTTCTCCTCATCTCCTCGGTCAACAAAGCTCCCACAGACATATCATAATCAATAGTTTCTATTGTAATAAACCACATAGTTGTGACTAAATGAATCCAAGTAATGAACACAATATTCTGACTACTTTGTCCTCATCTTCATATTTTGCTTCCATTCTAGATAATTGAAAAACAAAGTATTGAAAACATTTAAATGATCGACAATTTTTGTACCTTTTTTCATCTGTAATATATACAACTACCTATTCAAGAAGATTATGTTAGTCAAGGACTTTGTCATGTAAAGGATTTCCATTTTATTCCATAAGATTGTTGTTGTCTCCTCTCCAACGATGTTAAACAAAACTTCATCTTCCAAACACAAACGAATGGTATTGATGGCTCTTGCATCCAAATCTTCCCAGTCCTAGCCTATCATGCTTGTCGGTTTCTTTTTCTTTCCCACCAACATATTTTGCAATCCTTGTTGCATAAGAAGATCCTGCATCTTGAGCTTCCATAGCTCAAAGTTATTCTTGTCGTTGAATTTCTCCACCTCAAACTTTGAACTCTGCACTTTTACCATTACCAAAAAATCCCAAACCACGGATTATAATAAACAAAGATTTTTAATATGGAGGAATAATTAACTTATATTTCAAGGTTGAACCTCAAAAGAAAAAAATTTAAGCCACAAAAAATATTTAATATAAATATACCTTAAAACCTTTTACTAAAAAGTATTCACCTCTTCATTTATAAAGTGGATCCTTTATAACATATAGATTTTGGAACATCCTCCCATTAGTTTACCAAGGTGATCCTTTTTAAATAATATCTTGTGCTTAATAAAAATGATCCTTCATACCTTGTATCTTATGCATATACCTCGTTTCATGTGCATTCAAACTTCAAATTAAATGACCTTCAATGATTTTTTTCGACGATATCACTCCACGAATTTTCAATGAGATCATTCCATGGGTTTCGCAAAGGGAGAAATGATGCAGAAGATAATCACACCCTTCGAAAGGTCCTTACAATAGTGATCTCAGAAATTTTGCATATTTGAAGTGTGTTATCGATTATCACCCCCTTTGAACATGATTACCAATGGTAAGCCATCCAATATCATGCCTGGAAAAAAATTGTCCACAAATCTTTCCTTTGTTTTGTTGATGTTACGGTAGCTGTAGAATGTATTAACCTCTACATGTAAGCTTTGATGAGACTAGAATATTACGGGAAAAAAGAGAAACCCTAAATAGTTGAGTAATAACCCTAGAATACAAGTTGGCTCAAGAGAAAAATTTATATTAAATTATTATCCCCCAAAAGAAGAAGTCAACCTAGTTATGTCACTTGGAGGACTATAAATAGAGGGTGCTTAAGCTCATTTGCACTCACTCACTCTCACAACTGCATAAGGACTAATGGTGTGCATGACTAGAGGAGAGTTGTAGTTTTTGCAGTGGTGACTTGGTCTTTGGTTATGATTTGGAATTTCTACTTGGCACGCTAGCTTTGGAGAGAGGTACGCTACCTTGGTTGGCTATTGGTTCTATTGATTGCTTCTGAAATTATTTTGTCTGTCAAGGTTAAGGTGCTCTAAGGTGGCCTTTGTTCCTATGGTTGGGTGACAATATTGAGATATTGTATATGGTGAAACGAGCACACCTATTATTTTAACAGGTTATGGGCCCACACTATCTTCAGATAGTTTAACCACCGAAAGGTGTATTGGGAGTATTTTCTCAGTTGCATTTTTTTTTACAATCATAGTTTTGTTGCAGCAATGAAACCCTAACCCTCTTGTTGAGGCACCTTAAGTGAAATGATTGACCTAATTCTTGGATAACCTAGTGCACCCTAGACAAATGCACCTCTTGGTACTCTCAGCAAGCCAAGGCGTCAAGTTTGAGTTTTTGGTCAAAGTCAAAGGTTGACCAAGTCAAAGTCAAAGTTTAACCAAGTCAAAGCCAAAGTTTGACCAAGTCAAAGTAGTCATGACTTACTCTATGAAGTTAGAAAACAAGTTAGAAGGGGATTTAAACTTCAGAGCATGGAAGACAAGGATTGATCTCATCCTTGCCAAGAATAAAGTTCTAGATATTGTGAACGGTAATATCATGGAGCCACAGTTTTAAGCTAGAAAACTAAAGGAACCTCAAAACACTGTAGCACTAGAGAAGTTCAAGGATAATGAAATTAATGCTATGAGTATCATAGTGGACTCTGTAAAGGATCACTTTATACCCTACATCTCTCATCTTGACTCATCCAAGAAGATGTATGATGCCCTAAAAAAACTTTTCTCAGATAGAAATATTGGACAAGTGATGAGTCTGAAGAATTAAATTTGTGACACAAAATGACAAAGGATGACACCATAGCTTCATACTTTGTGAGGATTTCTCAGTTGAGAGATAAACTACAAGATATTGAAGAAGTCATCCCAGAAAAGGAAGCTGTGAAAATAACACTCAATGGTATTTATAGATCATGGGATGCATTTGCTACAAGTATGAATACAAGGAAGGAGTTTACAACGTTATAAGTACTTTGGACATGTGCACAAGAAGAGACAAGGTTAAACTCCAAGGTAAAACCTCATAAGGAATAATATTCTCAAGCCTTTGCAACAAAGTTGAAAAGACATGGAGGTAAGAAAAGATATGATTCAAGAACGAATTTCAAGAGTGATATGTCAAAGGTACAATGCTTTGAATGCCATGACTATGGCCACCACAAAAGGAAATGTCCTAAACTAACAAGGAAGAGAAAAGAGAGACATCATGCATCAGGTGCCAATGATGAAGAACCCTCAAAGAAGACAAAGCATGATCAAACATATTTCTTCTATTACTTATCCCTTACTGGAACCATTGAAGATGACATGTGGTTGATTGATAGTGGAGCTTCAAGGAATATGACAAGTGACCGTAGAAATTTCTCAAGCATGAAGGAGAATGAGACACCTCATAAAGTAGAGCTTGGAGACAATAACTCTTATGCAATCAAGGGAATTGGACAAGATAATATCAAAATGGAACCAGGTAACTCTATCCAGCTTAGTAATGTTTTATATGTTCCTGGTTTAAAAAAGAATCTAGTATCTATTTCCTTTTTGGAAGCGAAAGGAGATAGAGTAGTTCTTGTGGATGGAAACGTTCTTGTATGGTATAAAGACACCAATATAGAAAACACTAGAGTTATTGGAACATGTGAAGGAAGTCTATATAAACTCCTAAGTCAGAATACTCAATCCCTAGTACATGATGAAATCAACGCTAGTGAGTTATGGCATAGAAGGTATGTGCACCTTCACTATCAAGCCTTTCCATCCCTTAAATAGATGGTTGTAGGCATACCAGAATTTCAATCAATAGATGAAGGTGTGTGTAGAGGATATGCACTTGGGAAGAACATTAAGAAATCTTTCCCAAGCAGTGAGAATAGATCCAAAGGGATCTTAGACCTAATACATTTTGATGTATGTGGACCTATGCCGGTGAATTCTCTAGGAGGATCTCTTTACTATGTAATGTTTATAGATGACTTCTCAATAAAGACATGGTTGTATCTGTTAAATACTAAGGATGAAGTATTTAGCAAATTCCAATAATTCAAGGCTTAAGTAAAGAACCTAACAGACAAGAAGATCGATACAATAATATCTGACAATGGAGGAGAATACATCTCCAAGGAGCTCATTTCCTTTTGTAAAGAAGTTGGGATTAAGAGGGAGCTCATTGTCCCTCACAATACTCAACAGAATGGTGTGGCTGAAAGAAACAACAAAACCATTGAAGAATCAGTCAAGGAAATGATGAATGATCATAAATTATATATGTTCCTATGGGGAGAAACAACTATGACACGTATTTATGTTTAGAATAGAAGTCCACATAGAATATTGAAGAACATGACTCTTGAAGAAGCCTTCTCAGGAAAGAAGCCAAGCGTTGAACAGTTAAGAATATCTGGATGTCTTGTATACATTAATGTTCCCAAGGATAAGAGAAAGAATTTGTTAGAAAAATAGGACCGCGGAGCAATAAAATAAAACAAATGTAGAAACAAAACACATAAGACACACAATACAAGAGAGAGACACATATTTACGTGGTTCACCCAGTGTGGGCTACGTCCACCAGAGAAATTGCCAGGTCCTTCCTTTATTATTATCCAGCAAATGAAGGGATACAACCTACATAGCAAAACCGTTGTAACCATCTTCTTTCTCTCTAATCTCCTCTCTCAGAGATATAATATTCACCATCAATCATAGCCGCAATACATTTCCCTCATAAAGAGGGTTTCCTTCTAGGGAAAAACCTAACATAATCTCTAAATTAGATCATGGCATATAATGAAGCTGTCGGTTCTGATGAAATTACAATATGCTTTTATAAGGCAATTTTTTTTCTTTGGGCCAGCTTGCTGAGACCCCCCAGTCGAGAGGATAGGCCCAGGACCCAGCTAGGGGTACCCCCTCTGCACTCCCAGCGTGGAAGAGTGTACATGCCAGGGTGTAAATACTTCATGGGGTATAAGCAAGTTGAAAGTAAAAGACCTATAAAACATGAAGATAATGGACAACCAACAATCTCCACTTGGAGACTAATCTCAACAACTCCACCATTGTTGTATCTTTTGGACTATGAACCTTCTTGGACACAGCAGAATTTCTCATCTTCATCTTCATTCTTGAAGACCAAGAGAAACTGAGCAGGAACTCAGTTTCTCTTGAGACACTCCCTTTGTTAGCATGCGAGTTCACAGCTAGTGTGGCATATTCCATCTTCAATTATCCATCTTTGAGATGGAAGTATGAAGTGGTACCTCAATTGTATATGCTTAGTCTTTGAATGGAAGGTTGAGTTCTTTGCAAGGTGAATGACACTCCGACTGTCACAGTACAATTTGTTGTTCTCCTGCTTCTTTTCCCAATTCCTCCATAAACCTTTGTAGCAAATCATCTCTTTACTTGCTTCTGTAGCAACAGCATACTCTACCTCATTTGTTGAAGTGCAACAACCTTTTAGGTTTCAAAATCCAACTTCTTGATGTTCCACCTATGGTAAAAACACACTACAGTGGTGCTCCTCCTCTGTCTTTATCACACGCCATATCTAAATCAATATATCCATGTAGAAAATTAATAGAACCTCCAAAACATAATGCATGTGTAGTAGTACCTCTCAAATACGAGGAATCCACTTTCTTGCCTCCCAATGTTATTTACTTGGGTTGTTCATATACCTACTCACAACTCCTTGCATGTGCAATATGGTCTTGTGCAAACCATTTACAACAAATCAAAGTACATCAGCTAATACAGTGAATATGGGACCCCAGACATGTATTCTATCCCCTCCTATATCTTAGAGGACATTTCCTTGATTAATTTGAAATGGTTGGCCAAGGTGTACTAGCTGGTTTTGCATTACTTGCATTCTAAACCTCTCAACACCTTCTTTGTGTGCTCACCACGAGACAATGTCAGTTTGCGTTTTCCTTTTGTCTCTTGTTATTCTCATACCAAGGATTTTCTTTGCGGCCACCCAAATCCTTCATCATAAAATGAATTGGATAATTTCTTCTTGAGAACATTTATATCACATAGACCACAGCAAGCATGTCATCTTACATACAATAGCAAGATAATATAGCTTCCATTTTTCCTAGCCTTTTAAAGAATAAACATAGTGATCGAATGACATCTATTATAACCACATTACGTCGCCGACTTGTCAAACTTCAAAATGCTTTGCCGGAATACGCTTTCAGGTTAAAAGCCTGAAGCTCTTCTTCAACCTGCATACCAAATTCTCCTACCCTTTGACCTCCTACCCTATAGTTCTGCATATAAATCTCTTCCTCAAATCCCCATGGAGAAAGGTGGTTTTTACATCTAACTGTTCAAGATGTAAATCTTCTTTGCCACAAGACTTAAAATAGTTCCTAGCGAAGTCATTTTAACAATAGGAAAATATTTCATCAAAATATATACCTTTCTTTTGTGCAAACCCTTTACAACAAGTCTAGCCCTTGTATCAGCACTCTCCTCCATCTTCTTCCTTCAACTTGTAGAACCATTTATTTTGCAATGCTCTCTTTCCGCAGGGCAAGCAGACAAGTTTCAAGTCTGGTTATTTTCCAAGAGTCCATTTCCTCTTTCATGCCTTGCTCCCACTTCTTGGTGTCTACGCATTTGCCTCTTCCTTAACGATACAGTTTCACGAGAATGGGTCAACAATAAATAATATAATGAAGGAGTATCATTCAAGGGTATACTTAACTGTTAGATCTTCTAACAACACTTAGGGTGTTTGGGAATTTTCTTTTCTCCTATTTGTTGTACGTTTTTCAGGTTCCCTTTGGAATTTCCTTTTCAATGATCTCATCAAGCTTACTGTATATTCTTGTTTTGTTTCTGTTTCTTTCGCTTGATTGATCTTTGTACATGACCTTCTCATTGAATGTAACATCTCTGCTCTAATGATTTTTTATTTTCATAATCCCATAGCGATAAACAAAATCGGCATTAATACCATATCCAATAAGGTACATTTCTTGGATTTTGCCTCAAGCTTTGTTCTATTTTCTTTATCCAATATGGACCGATACTTCACAGCCAAAAGTTTTCAAAAGAATAGTTTACCTTTTTCTTTGTCCATTCCTCCTCTAGAATAATACCATCCAAAGAGCTTCAAGGTCCTACTGTTTATTAGTAGAAACAACGGTATCACCATCATCTTCCAATTTGTAAAGGGCAAAACCAGCAATGCAATCTCATACTCCTTACCGCATCCATGATTGTCCTGTTCATCCTTTTGACACACCATTTTCTTGTGGTGTTCATTGGAGCTGTCGTCTCTCTATGAATCCTATGGTATGAATAGTGATCATCAAACTCCTTGCTTCGATTATTCACCTCCATTATCTAATAAGACACTTCCGAGCTCTGTCTCATTCTCAACTAAAACCATTTCTTAAAATTATCAAAAAGGCAGCTCAGTTTTTTGTCAAATGCAATAAACTAAGTTTTTCTAGTTGCATCATCAATAAAAGTAACATAATAATAGAGAGCCACCAAGAGATGATACTAAGCCAGTCCCCATACATATGTATGCACAAACTCTAACCTTTCATTCTTCTTTTTCTTTTCAGAGCTCACAGAAATCGACTCTCTTTTGTTTTCCATAAACACAATGCTCACGGAAGTCCAAATCAATTTGTTTTAAGATCGTAACAAATTTATTTTGTGAAAATCTGCAGCTACCCTTCTCACTCATGTGTCCCAACCCTATGATGCCATAGTGTTGTATCCACTCACAGTAGAAATAAGTATATAGAAGAGTCAGTGTGCAAATTCTATAGATGAAATGTACCTACAATTCTCTCCTTTCACTGGCTAATGATCCTTTGATGACCTTCCACATCTTATGTATAAATATGAATGTCACAGCCTTCGCCAACTACATTTGAAATCAGATTTTTACTTAAATCTGGAACATGTTTACCTCTTTCAACAACCATTGGTTTCCATTTAATTTACTTTTATTTTTACCTTTCCCATTCCAACAATTTTGCATGTTTATTATCACCCAAATGAACTTTTGTCCAAAATCACCTTGAACATAATCTAGAAAAATGTTTCACATGGGTGTGGCATGAAATGAAGCTCTTTGAATCACCACCCAAAGACTTCGAAATATTATCTACCGAAGAATCAAAGCATCTTGTAACACATCACCATTACATTTTCTTCCATATTTCTCTGGCATCCCATCTCTTTGTTTCTTTAGACTCTGTAGTCTTTCTTAGGATGTCCTTTCTTCCCACAATTTCAACACTCTATCTTTCCAAGTCTAGATTTGGATCATCCCTTCCTAGAATTTCCTCTGGGTTTCGATCCTTTCCTCTATCCTTTTGTCTTCCCTTTGTTATCCATGTTCAACGCATTTCCCTAATATCTCACATGTGATTTTCCGTCCATTTCCTCACTAAGGATAACACCAACAACATCATCAAATTTTAAAGTATATAAACCAGAGACAGAGTTACTTGACCGCTATTAAGCCATTCCAACTTTAAACGTGAGCACAAGATTAGAGAGCCCTAACCTCATCATCAAAGTCCACTTTACTGAGAACTTGGATTACGTTAGTAACATTATTAAATTCATTTAAATGATGCGCAACAAAACCACATTCTGACATCTTCATATAAAATAATATATTCATTAAATGCCTTATTAGTAGCAGGGGTTTTTCATACAGTTTAGCCAAGCGTCCATCAAACCCTTAGTTGTCTTTTCTTTTGAAATATTGAAAGCCACCCGGCATTTGCGACTCTGACCATATCGTTCCTAGAGCCTTTCATCCAAGAATCTCCCATTCTTCCGTCCTTCATATTGCCAGAGCTTCTTTGCTACTCCACTCAATGGTAGAATAGATCCTTAGAACATAAATAGTCTTCCATCTGCATCTTCCATGGCCGGTAGTTTTGGCCGTAAATAGTCTTCCATCTGCATCTTCCATAACTGGTAGTTTTGGCCGTTAAATTTCTCGACCCTAAACTTTCCATCTTCCGACATTGCTCCCACTCGAACCAGGAACCCTCTTTTCCTGTGAGTTACCTTATGCTCTGATACCATTTGTTATAAAAACAGGACCGCGGAGCAATAAAATAAAACAAATGCAGAAACAAAACACAGAAGACACACAATACAAGAGAGAGACACATATTTACGTGGTTCACCCAGTGTGGGCTATGTCCACCATAGAAATTGCCAGGTCCTTCCTTTATTATTATCCAGCAAATGAAGGGATACAACCTAAAGAAAAACCCATTGTAACTTCCTCTTCTTTCTCTCACAGTATCCTCTCTCAGAATACAATATTCACCATCAATCATAGCCGCAATACATTTCCCTCATAAAAGAGGGTTTCCTTCTAAGGCAAGAAACCCTACCATAATCTCTATCGTTAGATCTGTGACCTTATAATGAACGGTCCAGATTTACAATGAATTACAATATACTTTTATAAGGCAATTTTTGCATTGGGGGCCCGCTTGCCCCCAGACCCCCCAACCGGGGGGATAGGCCCCCCGAACCCCGCAGAGGGGGTACCCCCCCTCTGCACTCCCCTGCGTGGAAGAGTGTACATACTTCTGGGGTGTAAATACTTCATGGGGTATAAACACAGCTGAAAGTAAAATACCTATAAAACAGGAAGATAATCAGGCTCCACAACCAACAGAATTTGGAACCCTCAAGAAAGAGAGGAATATTCATTGGTTACAGTGAATAATCAAAAGTGTATAGAATCTATGTTCCATGTCAATAGAAGATTAAAATAAGTAGAGACGTAAATTTTGATGAAGGGATTTCATTTAAGAAGTATATAGAAGAATCTATAGAATCCAACGAAGAAGAGGAACATGAAGATACCAAAGAATAAAGTACATTTTCTCCAGAACAATCTATTGAAGAATAGGAAACACCACATGAATATGTGGAACCAACTATTATACCTAAGACAATAAAAATACCAGCATAGCTTGAAACTACTTTGCAGGAAGATGAAAATCATAAGGCTCCCACTGGTACTTTCAAACAAACAAAGAAATGAAAAAGATTCACTAGTTATGTGGAACTCATGACAAGTTTGGTTAATGCAGAACCTTCCACCTTTGAGGAAGAAATTAAGAAGAAAGAATGGAAGGAGGCCATAATGGAAAAATACCAATCCATCATGAAGAATGATGTATGGTGAGTTGTGTCGAGACCTAAAGAGAATTTTGTAGTCACTTTAAAGTGGGTGTATAAGATAAATTGTGTTGTATATGGAAGTATTGATAAGTACAAGGCGAGATTTGTGGCAAGAGGGGTCTCGCAGCAAGAGGGAGAAGATTATGATGAGACATTTTCTCCAATTGCTAGATATAAATATATCAAATCCATAGTATCTCTAGCATCTTCCATGGGTTGGAGTTTATATCAGATGTATGTAAAGACTTATTTTCTCAATCGAGTGATTAAGGAAGAAGTATATATAGATAAACGTCAAGGTTTTGAGGTACACCCAAAAGAAACCCATGTATGCAGATTGAAGAAGGCCTTGCATGAACTCAAGCAAGCTCCAAGATATTGGTATGCACGCATTGATAGTTATTTGATGAGACTTGGATTTTCCAAGAGTCATGTTGATACAAATATATATTACAAGGTTGTGAACAATGCACATGTTATTCTACTATTATATGTTGATGACATGTAGGTAAGAAAAGATATGATTCAATAACGAAGTTCAAGAGTGATATGTCAAAGGTACAATGCTTTGAATGCCATGACTATGGCCACTACAAAAGGAAATGTCCTAAACTAACAAGGAAGAGAAAAGAGAGACATCATGCATCAGGTGCCAATGATGAAGAACCCTCAAAGAAGACAAAGCATGATCAAACATATTTCTTCTATTACATATCCCTTACTTGAACCATTGAAGATGACATGTGGCTGATTCATAGTGGAGCTTCAAGGAATATGACAGGTAACCGTAGAAATTTCTCAAGCATGAAGGAGAAGCAGACACCTCATAAAGTGGAGCTTGGAGACAATAACTCTTATGCAATCAAGGGAATTGGAAAAGCTAATATCAAAATGGAATTAGGTAACTCTATCTAGCTTAGTAATGTTTTATATGTTCCTGGTTTAAAAAAGAATCTAGTATCTATTTCTTTTGGAAGCGAGAGGAGATAGAGTAGATTTTGTTGATGGAAACGTTATTGTATGGTATAAAGACTCCAATATAGAAAACACTAGAGTTATTGGAACCTGTGAAGGAAGGTTATATAAACTCCTAAGTCAAAATACGCAATCCCTAGTACATGATGAAATCAACGCTAGTGAGTTATGGCATAGAAGGTATGTGCACCTTCACTATCAAGCCTTGCCATCCCTTAAATAGATGGTTGTAGGCATACCAGAATTACAGTCAAAAGATGAAGGTGTGTGTAGAGGATACGCACTTGGGAAGAACATTAAGAAATCTTTCCCAAGTAGTGAGAATAGATCCAAAGGGATCTTAGACCTAATACATTATGATGTATGTGGACCTATGCCAGTGAAGTCTCTAGGAGGATCTCTTTACTATGTAATGTTTATAGATGACTTCTCAATAAAGACATGGTTGTATATGTTAAATACTAAGGATGAAGTATTTAGCAAATTCCAATAATTCTAGGCTAGATTAAAGAACCTAACAGACAAGAAGATCGATACAATAATATCCGACAATGGAGGAGAATACATCTCCAAGGAGCTCCTTTTGTAAAGAAGTTGAGATTAAGAGGGAGCTCATTGTCCCTCACAATACTCAACAAAATGATGTGGCTGAAAGAAAGAACAAAACCATTGAAGAATCAGTCAAGGCAATGATGAATGATCATAAATTATCTATGTTCCTATGGGGAGAATCAACTATGACACGTATTTGTGTTTAGAATACAAGTCCACATAGAATATTGAAGAACATGACTCCTGAAGAAGCCTTCTCAGGAAAGAAGCCAAGCGTTGAACACTTAAGAATATTTGGATGTCTTGTATACATTCATGTTCCCAAGGATAAGAGAAAGAAGTTGGAACCCTCAGGAAAGAGAGGAATATTCATTGGTTACAGTGAATCATCAAAAGAGTATAGAATCGATGTTCCAAGTCAATAGAAGATTAAAATAAGTAGAGACGTAAATTTTGATGAAGGGATTGCATTTAAGAAGTATATAGAAGAACCTATAGAATTCAACGATGAAGAGGAACGTGAAGATACCAAATAATAAAGTACATTTTCTCCAGAACAATCTATTGAAGAATAAGAAACACCACATGACTATGTGGAACCAACTATTATACCTAAGACAATGAAAATACCAGCATGGATTGAAACTACTTTGCAGGAAGAAGAAAATCATAAGGCTCCCACTGGTACTTTCAAATAAAGAAATAAATGAAAAAGGTTCACTAGTTATGTGGAACTCATGACAAGTTTGGTTAATGCAGAACCTTCCACCTTTAAGGAAGAAATTAAGAAGAAAGAATGGAAGGAGGCCATAATGGAAAAATACCAATCCATCATGAAGAATGATGTATGGTGAGTTGTGTCGAGACCTAAATATAAGTTTGTAGTCACTTTAAAGTGGGTATATAAGATAAATTGTGTTGTACATGGAAGTATTGATAAGTACAAGGCGAGATTTGTGGCAAGAGGGGTCTCGTAGCAAGTGGGAGAAGATTATGATGAGACATTTTCTCCAGTTGCTAGATATAAATCTATCAAATCCATAATATCTCTAGCATATTCCATGGGTTGGAGTTTATATCAGATGTATGTAAAGACTGCTTTTCTCAATGGAGTGATTGAGGAAGAAGTATATATAGAGAAATGTCAAGGTTTTGAGGTACACCCAAAAGAAACCCATGTATGCAGATTGAAGAAGGCCTTGTATGGACTCAAGCAAGCTCCAAGATATTGGTATGCATGCATTGATAGTTATTTGATGAGACTTGGATTTTCCAAGAGTCATGTTGATCCAAATATCTATTACAAGGTTGTGAACAATGCACATGTTATTCTACTATTATATGTTGATGACATGGAGGTAAGAAAAGATATGATTCAAGAACAAAGTTCAAGAGTGATATGTCAAAGGTACAATGCTTTGAATTCCATGACTATGGCCACTACAAAAAGAAATTTCCTAAACTAACAAGGAAGAGAAAAGAGAGACATCATGCATCAGGTGCCAATGAAGAAGAACCCTCAAATAAGACAAAGCATGATCAAACATATTTCTTCTATTACTTAGCCCTTACTGGAACCATTGAAGATGACATGTGGTTGATTGATAGTGGAGCTTCAAGGAATATGACAGGTGACCGTAGAAATTTATCAAGCATGAAGGAGAAGGAGACACCTCATAAAGTGGAGCTTGGAGAAAATAACTCTTATGCAATCAAGGGAATTGGACAAGCTAATATCAAAATGGAATCAGGTAACTCTATCTAGCTTAGTAATGTTTTATATGTTCCTGGTTTAAAAAAGAATCTAGTATCTATTTCCTTTTTGGAAGAGAAAGGAGATAGAGTAGCTTTTGTGGATGGAAACATTCTTGTATGGTATAAAGACTCCAATATAGAAAACACTAGAGTTATTGGAACCCGTGAAGGAAGTCTATATAAACTCCTAAGTCATAATACTCAAGCCCTAGTACATGATGAAATCAACGCTAGTGATTTATGGCATAGAAGGTATGTGCACCTTCACTATCAAGCCTTGCCATCCCTTAAGTAGATGATTGTAGGAATACCAAAATTACAGTCAATAGATGAAGGTGTGTGTAGAGGATATGCACTTGGGAAGAACATTAAGAAATCTTTCCCAAACAGTGAGAATAGATCTAAAGGGATCTTAGACTTAATACATTATGATGTATGTGGACCTATTCCAGTGAAGTCTCTAGGAGGATCTCTTTACTATGTAATGTTGATAGATGACTTCTCAATAAAGACATGGTTGTATATGTTAAATACTAAGGATGAAGTATTTAGAAAATTCCAATAATTCAAGGCTGAAGTAAAGAACCTAACAGAGAAGAAGATTGATGTAATAATATCCGACAATGGAGGAGAATACATCTCCAAGGAGCTCGTTTCCTTTTGTAAATAAGTTGGGATTAAGAGGGAGCTCATTGTCCCTCACAATAATCAACAGAATGGTGTGGCTGAAAGAAAGAACAAAACCATTGAAGAATTAGTCAAGGCAATGATGAATGATCATAAATTATCTATGTTCTTATGGGGAGAAGCAATTATGACACGTATTTATGTTTAGAATATAATTCCACATAGAATATTGAAGAACATGACTCCTGAAGAAGCCTTCTCAGGAAAGAAGCCAAGTGTTGAACACTTAAGAATATTTGGATGTCTTGTATACATTCATGTTCCCAAGGATAAGAGAAAGAAGTCGGAACCCTCGGGAAAGAGAGGAATATTCATTGGTTACAGTGAATCATCAAAAGCATATAGAATCTATGTTCCAGGTCAATAGAAGATTAAAATAAGTAGAGACATAAATTTTGATGAAGGGATTGCATTTAAGAAGTATATAGAAGAACCTATAGAATCCAACGAAGAAGAGGAACGTGAAGATACCAAAGAATAAAGTAAATTTTCTCCAGAACAATCTATTGAAGATTAAGAAACACCACATGAATATGTGGAACCAACTATTATACCTAAGACAATAAAAATACCATCATGGATTGAAACTACTTTGTAGGAAGAAGAAAATCATAAGGCTCCCACTGGTACTTTCAAACAAAGAAAGAAATGTAAAAGGTTCACTAGTTATGAGGAACTCATGACAAGTTTGGTTAATGTAGAACCTTCCACCTTTGAGGAAGAAATTAAGAAGAAAGAATGGAAGGAGGCCATAATGGAAAAATACCAATCCATTATGAAGAATGATGTATGGTGAGTTGTGTTGAGACCTAAAGAGAAGTTTGTAGTCACTTTAAAGTGGGTGTATAAGATAACTCGTGTTGTATATGGAAGTATTGATAAGTACAAGGCGAGATTTGTGGCAAGAGGGGTCTCACAGCAAGAGGGAGAAGATTATGATGAGACATTTTCTCCAGGTGCTATATATAAATCTATCAAATCCATAATATCTCTAGCATCTTCCATGGGTTGGAGTTTATATTAGATGTATGTAAAGACTGCTTTTCTCAATGGAGTGATTGAGGAAGAAGTATATATAGAGAAACGTCAAGGTTTTGAGGTACACCCAAAAGAAACCCATGTATGCAGATTGAAGAAGGCCTTGTATGGACTCAAGCAAGCTCCAAGATATTGGTATGCATGCATTGATAGTTATTTGATGAGACTTTGATTTTCCAAGAGTCATGTTGATCCAAATATCTATTACAAGGTTGTGAACAATGCACATATTATTCTACTATTATATGTTGATGACTTATTCTTGATAGGTGCAGAGCCTCTCATTATTCAGTGTAAGAAGGATATATCCATTGAATTTGATATGAAGGATCTTGGTCTCGTTTACTACTACTTGGGACTAGAAGTGTGGAAGAAGTGTGGTGAAGTCTTCCTAGGACAAGGGAAGTATGTTGTAAAGATCCTTCAGA
>SNQJ01S0110428.1:18253-29048 GCA_010110895.2 Picea sitchensis
CCTTGTATGGACTCAAGCAAGCTCCAAGATATTGGTATGCATGCATTGATAGTTATTTGATGAGACTTTGATTTTCCAAGAGTCATGTTGATCCAAATATCTATTACAAGGTTGTGAACAATGCACATATTATTCTACTATTATATGTTGATGACTTATTCTTGATAGGTGCAGATCCTCTCATTATTCAGTGTAAGAAGGATATATCCATTGAATTTGATATGAAGGATCTTGGTCTCGTTTACTACTACTTGGGACTAGAAGTGTGGAAGAAGTGTGGTGAAGTCTTCCTAGGACAAGGGAAGTACGTTGTAAAGATCCTTCAGAAGTTTGGGATGATGGAAATCAAATCCATGGTAGCTCCCATGGTAACATATTTGAGGAAGTTGAGAGACTCTAATTATGATCCAATAGACTCGTCCATGTACTGACAGTTGATTGGATCCTTTATGTATTTCGTAAATACTAGGTCAGACATATACTTTGTTGTGATCATGTTGAGCCAGTTCCAGGTGGAACCTAGGCAAGAGCATTGGGTGGTTGCAAAGCATATCTTGAGATATATTCATGGGATGATAATGTATGGTTTGATAGATTCCTTAAAAAGTGAAGTAAAACTACATGGATGTATCGATTCAGATTGGGCACGGAGTGTGAAAGATAGAAATATTACTTTGGACAGTGTTTCAATTTGGGTTTTGTTATGACTTCATGAGCTAGCAGAAAACAGAAGTCTGTTACACTCAACACTATAGAAGCAAATTATATTATAACTTGTGATGCTTTTATGGAAGCAGTGTGGCTCCGTAAGCTAGTTTTGGGATTGTTTGATCAGGTGTTGGATTTGACCGTGATATATTGTGATAACCAAAGTTGTGTGAATCTCTCAAAGAACCCGATGTTCCATGACAGGTCGAAGCACATTAACATCAAGTATTATTTTCTCCATGATAAATTCCATAGGGGAGAAATCATTCTCCAGTATATCTCCACTGATGAGAAGAATGCAGATATTTTGATGAAGCCTTTGTCCAAGATAAATTTTTCATATTTGAGGGACAAGTTAGGGCTCGTGAAGATTTATCCCTTGGTTGAAAGGGAGGAGATGAATTCCTCGGTTGGGAGGGAGCACTAATATGTGGCATCATGGACTGTCAGTGAGCTACGGATTTGTATCATGCTAGTACATCTTAGAGATGATGCTTGCATCATGCTAGATATGATCATGGTATTACATCTCAAATATGATACAAATGGTTGGAGTTGTTGATACAGTGGCCCGAGGAGCATCGTGTTAGTAGATCTTAGATATGGTCATACAACTTAGAGATGATTCTTACATCATGCTAGTTATGTTCATGCTAGTAGAGCTTAGAGATGATGCTGGTGAGCTGCATCATGATAGATATGATCATGAGAGTACAACTTAGAGGTGTCATACAAATTAGATATGATGCATTGGCATCATGCTAGATATGTCATGCTAGTACGGCTTAGAGATTATGCAGGAGGGCTCATGTCATGCTAGATATGATCATGCGAGTACAACTTAGAGGTGGCATACATCTTAGAAATGATGTATTGACATCATTCTAAATATTTCATGCTAGTACGACTTAGAGATGATCGTACAAATTAGAGATGAAATGGTGAGGCAATGATCTACATCAAGCTAGTACGACTTAGATGTGTCATACATATTAGAGATGATGCTTTCATCATGATATTTATGTCATGCTAGTACGACTTAGATATGATGTAGATGATACTCTGGATCACATTTACAACTTAGATATGATGCATGTGCATCATGCTAATACGACTTAGAGGTGATGCAAATGATGGAATTTTTTATGCAGGATCATATCAAATGATATGATTTGATTATTGTGGAGACTGCATGTCTCTGGACATTAGCTTATGCTATTGTAGTGGATGTGATCCGCTAGTAGTGATTGTATGTCACTGGTTAGTAGTTGTGTGCTACTAGGAGTGGTTGTGTACGATTGGATAGTATTTGTATACTACTATGGATAGACACAATTGTGTTCTATTGGATGGAATTGTTATGATTTCCATGCATACTATCTAGATAGATAGTGATGATGGTGCTCGTGATTTTATTTATGTGATCATGAGATAGCTTGTGTGGATATGGTGATGCTACTGGTTCAGGGGTTTGCTTGTTCGCAAGACCATTTTCTGTAATATCTTCCTGGTTAGGAGGGAGTGTTGAGGCTATGGTAGTTGCAGGATGTATTAACATCTACATGTAACCTTTAACGAGACTAGAATATTCCAAGAAGCAAGAGAAACCCTAAATAGTTGAGTAATAACCCTAGAAGACAAGTCGACTATAGAGAATAATTTAAATTAAATTATTATCCTCCATAAGAAGAAGTCGGACTAGTTTGGTCACTTGGAGGACTATAAATAGAGGGAACTTGAGCTCATTTGTACTCACACACTCTCACAACTGCATAAGGACTAGTGGTGCACGTGACTGGAGGAGAGTTGTAGTGGTGACTTGGTCTTTGGTTATGGTTTGTACTTTCTGCTTGGTACGCTAGCTATGGAGAGAGGTACACTACCTTGGTTGGATATTGGTTCGATTGATTACTTCCAGAATTATTTTGTCTGTCAAGGTTAAGGTGCTCAGGGGTGGTCTTTGTGCCTATGGTTGGGTGAAAATATTGATATATTGTCTATGGTGAAACGAGCACACCTATTATTTTAATAATTTCTTATTTGCTTCAGCGAAAAATAAATTATTGTTGACTATTCCTTCCTTCTGAGCTCTGATACCACTTTTTGGGAAGCAGAAGCATAAACAGAACAAGATTTTAATGGCATAAATAAAGCAAGTATCAATCACACAATGAACACAATATTTACGTAGTAAAACAATTTCTAAAGGGAAACATCCACAGGGTAATGATAATCAATATTCTTATTGATCAAGGGATAATTACAACGACAAAACAACCACTTACAAACTTCCTTACACTCATCCCACACTCTGATTTTACTCTATGGGAATGCATAGATATACATCATCTATCAAACAGTTATACAAATTGATCACAAACTGACCAAACAATTACACAAACTAATCAAACAATTACGCATGTCCATATTCTATTTTTACCTAATTTTGTTCAGCTAACTGCGAAGTAATAAGAGACAAGAAATCTAGCCATATCCCAACAATCGTGGGAAATTTGTTGGCACATTTCAACATCATACTCCGTTGTCTCTTCTTTCCTTCGTGACAATGGTATGACACATGACAATAATTTTGTTTTATATTGCTTAAAATTATCTAAAATGAAGCTTAAGTTGAATGGATAACAAATAATTATCTCTATTAATATTTTGATTAAAAAAAGTTATATATATATTACATAAAATTATTATATATACCACATGAGTCTAAATTAATGTTATCTTTAGATGTACCAACGATTGAGAGGGATCATTATTTTATCATTGGATGTATCAAGGATTGAGATGGATCAAATATCTTGAGATGCAAACCTTTCCTCAAGTTTTACACTCTAAAAGAGGTTTGCACCTAAAATGATATAATCCCTCTAGGCGCTTGATAAATCCCGACTTCAAATGAATCTTAAATAGTTAAGTTTAATTTTTTTCAATATATTTAGTTAAGTGTATATTACTTTATTATAATTATTTGAATTTGATTTTATGTTTTTATTTGAATGTAAATTTTTAATCTTGACTTAAGAGGGAAGAACTAAAATTATTTTAAGATTATATAATGTGTGATGGATTGCATTTAGTGATAAAATATTTTTTTTGAATGTTAGTTATTAATGATCTGCATGCATATATGAAAATGAGACTCCATAAAATCAATACAAAATGAAGAAAAAATAATGATCATTTCTTATTCATTGAGTGAGATAGGAGAACCTTTTATAAGAAAGCCTTCTCATGGTTACAATAGAAAAAGTTGAAGTGAAAGAAAACTACCAAGTATTATAATAGGAAAATATATTGTTATAATAGAAAAATCTAAAACAAGATAAATATACTAATATATTTTATGTTACTTTCATCTTCATCCTGAGTTGGCCAAGAAAGGCATGCCCCCTTCCTAGTAGCTCGATTCCTCCTAGTTTAAACAGAAAGTGTCCCCACTTTCTGCCTCCTGGTTTAAGTTTGAGAGCATTGTGGATGGAGTGCAAATTTCCATGGTTTCTCCTGTAGTGATGCTCAAATAGAAAGGATTGTTGACGTTGCAAAGAATAGGAGGGTGGAGACACATGATTTCCCATTGAGTGCAGCTAAAACTAAGAGGGTGGAGGCACATGGTTGTTATGCCCCATAGATGGGAAGGGTGGAGACACTTGACTTCCCCAAAGAGAAAGAGAACCCTTGTGAACCAGTGAGGAGGAACCTCTGGAGCAAGATGGTGGGTGTTGCAAAAGAAGTATTGTGTTGTTGCAGAAGCTAGGAGGAAGTGGTGTCGAGGTCTACAAAAATGAAACTGAAACCAAAAATGTTGAAAGGGAAAAAAAGTGAAAGGAAAATCATATCAGGTAGAGTGAACTTTTCTGATACCAATTGATCTACATGCATATATGAAAATCGGACTCCATGAACTCAATACAAAATGAAGAACAAATAATGACCATTTCTTATTCATTGAGTGAGAGAGGAGCGCCTTTTATAGGCAAGCCTTCTCATGGTTACAATAGAAAAATTTAAAGTGAAAGAAAACTACTAAGTATTACAATAGGAAAAGCCTAGACTTTTCTTTATTAACCGTTATAATAGAAAAAGCTAAAACAAGATAAATATACTAATATATTTTATAGAATTTTCATCATCATTCTAAGTTGGCAAAGGAAGGAATCCTGAGTTAATTTATTAACTATATATTAATTTATTATAATTAGTTAACTTGAATTAAATATATATTATTTTATTATTATTACTTGAATTTGATTTGATTGTTTTTTATTTGAGGTAAATTTAATCTTGAATCAAGAGGGAGGAACAAAAATTAGTGTAGCATTATGTATTATATGATATGTTTGCATTTAATGGAAAATCAATAATTTATTGAGTATATATGTTATTTTATTAAAATTAGTTAAATTTGATTTATTTTTTATTTGATGATATATTTAATCAGTTTTTATCCATTTTAACTTGACATATATCAAGCTTCAAGAGGAATCAAATCTCTCCAGATGCAAACCTTTAACATTTCCTCAAATTTTGCATTCTAAAAAATATTATTTTATTTTTTATTATTGATTTTTTTATTATTATTATTTTAAATTTTAATAAACTTGGAGTATGTGTCTCCCATTCCGATGGTCGAATGGAAAATGTAGAGAGATGGTGTTTAGGACATGTATGCATGAGTCATAAAATGGAGTGTTTGCTTCATCTACCCACGACTCTACACACACCTTACGGTTCAAAGAATTCATTTAAATGGTTTCGCATATCAATTCCATTGGGTTCATTCGGTGGTCAATAAAATCCATTGTTTCATGTATATCAATTCCATTCAGTCCATTCAGTGGCTAATAATTTTGATTCGAAACAATTCACTCTTCAAATAATTAATTTAAACAGTTTCGAATATATCAATTCCATTCATCCCACTCGGTGGCCCGTAAATTCCATTCTAAATAGTTTCACGTATATCAATTCATTTGGTCCATTCGATGGCATATATATGCTTGGTCAATTGCCGATCAATTCCATTTGGTGGTGTAATTATATAGATCTGTTGTTTGCACGTACAAATAGTTCCAGAATGTTTGTTAGATAGATCTGTCATTTGCACGTACAAATAGTTCCAGAATGTTTGTTAGATAGATCTCTCATTTGTGCTCACAAATAGCTCTGAAGGAGCTGAAGGAAATAGCTCTGAAGGAGCTGAAGGTTTGGTATCTTCTTTGGTATAATTTTTTGGAACACTGATTTTTTTTCATTGTTTTGGCATTAGAATTTTCGTTAGGGTTGTCACTATACCTATTTTTTTCACAGTTTTGTCTCTAGGGTTAGGGTTGTCATTGTTTTGGATTTAAAGGGCATTGTTTTGGCTTTAAAGGGCATTGTATCTGTTTTTTTCACGGTTTTTCCTTTAAAGTTAGCATTGTCATTATTTTAGCTTTAGGGTTGTTACTGTATCTATTTTTTTCACAGTTTTTTCTTTATGGTTAGGGTTGTCATTGTTTTTCCATTAGGGTTAAGGTTTTCACTATTTTAACCGCTTGTTTTAGCCACAATCATGTAGCCATTGATTTTTATAGAAGACCCATCAGTGTTGAACCAAACCTCTGGGATCCAAGACCCTCTATAATTTATGTACCTATTTTTTCCACAGTTTTGTCTTTATGGTTAAGGTTGTCATTGTTTTTCTTTTAGGGATAAGGTTTTCATTGTTTTAACCGTTGGTTTTAGCCACAACCGTGTAGCCATTGATTTTTATAGAAGACCCATCATTGTTGATCCAAACCTATGGGATCCAATAACCTCTGTAATTTTTGCGGCCACAAATTCATATCTGCCATACTCATCCCAAATACAAGTTGGGAATATCTCGTAGTCACCCAAATTTACCGCCTCTAAGAATGATATATTCCTGTTATTGATCACTCGATACAACTATCAAAATAACATATGTTATTCTGATTCATACGGATCATGAATTATGACCATCTATGATTCAATCATGCCTCCACTGGTGGTTGTCCTTACAGAGATCAAAATACAAAAGAGTGTAAACCCACCTTCTTAGTGTAAAGCTTCTCATATTTCTACATGCCTACACATGTTATAAGTAGTTATAAAATGATAAACAGTATGCAGTAGTCTAATAATAAAAATGTAATATATGTTGAAATACATATGGTTGGATCTATGTCAAGGAGTGAATTTAACAGTTCTGCATAATTTGGTTGTTATGTTCCAATTGTAAGCAGTTATAAAACGATAAACATTATGCAGTAGTCTAGTAATAAAAATGTAATACATGTTGAAATATATATAAAAATGTAATATATGTTGAAATATATATGGTTGGATCTAATTCAAGGAGTGAATTTAAGAGTTTTGTATAATTTGGTTGTTATGATCCAATTTACTTGTACTGCACTTATTTATATCGAGATGTCATCCATATATTGGGAATTCKTAAATTTTCTCACAAAATATATATAGTGTAATCTTTAACATTACTTATATGATCAGGGATTRTGGTCATGTAGGCTTTACCTCCATTAATAGTTGTCATTGCAAGGCCATGTAGGATTTACCTCCATTAATAGTTGTCATTGCAAGGCCATGTAGGATTTACCTCCATTAATAGTTTTTATTGCAAGTATCAGAATAGAAAAGGRAAGTCCTAAATTTTCTCACAAAATATATATAGTATAATCTTTAACATTACCTATACGATCATGGCTTTTACCTCCATTAATAGTTGTCATTGCAAGTATCATAATATACGATCATGGATTTTACGGTTTACCTCCATTAATAGTTGTCATTGCAAGTATCAGAATACAAAATACAAAAGGGAAGTCTTAAATTTTCTCACAAAATATATAATATAATCTTTAACATTATCTATATGATCATGGCTTATGGCCATGTAAGATTTACCTCCATTAATAGTTGTCATTGAAAGTATAAGAATAGAAAAGTGTGTAAAACCATGTCATATCTAAACATGTTATACGAAGTTATAAAAATGGCACATGTTATCTACATTATCTACGAAGCAATGTAACAATAAAATGCAATATATGATGGAATATTTCTCCTTAGATATCGATGGAAAGGAAGTATGTTAAACATGCAACAAAATACACCTTTTCTAGCAATCCAGACAAACAAAACTATAAACAGATAGAGTTTTCTTTAACAGTTCAGAGAGTTTCGAACAGTTCTGTGAGCTTCAACGGATTCCAAGTGGAAAACCTGACCGAAGAAATGGTACAATTTCTTTTATATTTATCCTACTTCAATATTTGCAACATCAAGTGGCCAATCTTATCTTACAGTTGATCATGATTCAGTACCCGTATATGTGCTCTTATTTGTTATCATTATGTTTATGTTATTTGTTATCATTATGTTTATGTTTAGTACTTCATGTTAATGGGTGTTCATATCGCTAGCACTCCATGGATTATTATTGCACATAGACTAGCAAATGTGCAAACTAAAATACTTTAGTTATTTGGCAGGGTTATGGTTTGCATATTCTAATGAATTGTAAATTTAATGTGCATGAAGGATGAAAGGGATTCCATTGTTGGAGACTCCATAGAGCACATAAAAGAGCTACTGCTTACAGTGGAAGAAATGAAAATACTTTTTGAATAGAAGTTACCTTCATGCATTGGAGCAATATTTTCAAGGAAAGCCAAATATTTCCAAAGATAAAATTCATGAAGTTGAGAATTTGGATAAGAAAATAGAGGAGGAAGATGTCAAGAAGATTTTTTTATCCAAATAACAAAGGAAGAGATACTTGTAATAATGATGGAGGTAAGAAACATAGAAAAACCCAAATTCAATGATTTTATTGTAAAAGATTTGGCCATATGAATGAAATTGTTGGAAGAAACAAAAGCACCAAGCTAATCTTTCTGAAGAAAAGGGATATGTGGGCACTTTATTCCATCCCTAATAATGATTTATTGATTAGATATATTAATAGTTATTTTGCAGGTAGTATTGATGACACGAAGGGAACTTCAAGATATCTCTTCCATCTAGGTCCATATGTGATTTCATCGACATCCAAGAAGAAATCCATTGTGACAATTACATCAACCAAAGATGAGTATATGGCTGCCATAATATCATATTGTCAAGAAGTTTGGTTACATAGAATATTGAGTATTAGGTAAGGTCATGATCGAAGCAGTATATCTAGCAATGGTGAAAGAAAAGCATCCCAGTTGATGCAGTAATGCAGAAACCCAAAATTCTTATCACCTCAAGTTCAAATGGAAAACAATAATATGCATCGTTCTAGAAAACCATCTCATGGATTACCGTCAAATCATGTGGAAGGTGTCCCACTATTCTTCATGAATTTGCAGAGGAATCATATATTTATGTTTTCCCTTCTACCCCATCTCTAGCAATATCAATCCTGCATTCACCCAATTCCACCACTTTGTATCATGCTTGACATATTCTTCTTCACAATTCCTTTGGCAATGATTATCTTTATAGATTCCATGTGGGGATGTTTTATGGAATGTTGTGTTTAAGGATGCAAGCTTACAAAGGACTAACACCTTCTTCTCTCTCATTACGGGTGTCTACCAAAATAAGGCATGGCGTTGATCCACGGTACAAAACTAGAACATCTTCCCATTGATGCAGGAGCATTGCCAACATCAAGTGAGCCAGCGCAGAAGCAAAAGACAGCTAGACAAGTCAGCGCAAATTTTGAAATTTCCTTGAAGTTGATGCACAATCTTAAATGAAGTCATTAAGAAGAAGCGTAGTTGTATAATGTAAACGGACCTTGAGCGATTGCTCTCATCCTTAGTAGATAGAAGGCATTTATAGGAGTTAATGAAAGTAGGTAGAATTCAATTCTAGATTAGACAGTTTTTGAAGGAAAGAGGGAAACAAGATATAGACACCCTCATTGTGTATTGTAAAATTATGGAAGCATGAACAGAGAAGGAAAAGCATGAACATGCAGAGAGCTGTGTAAGAACACCCATGTACAGATATTTGAATTAATAGAGAAGCCTTGTTTCAAATTCATGGCGTCGTGTTTATTCTCTGCGTATGTATGTTGAACATTATGCTCATGAATGTTTACTTCCTGTTATACATTTGCTTTATATGTTGTGTATATGATTTCATGTTTGAGTTAGAAATCTGAGGGAGGAAGAGTAAGGAGAATGAGTTTCAATTGTTTCTCTATCTGAGCAAGATTCCTGCAAGGAGTGCAGTTGAATTGTCCGCAAGGAGTGCGTCGACAAGGAGTTCAGAGGGTTGTCTCTAAAATCTCAGGAGAGGTAGATTTTGTTCTCATTTCCTCATAGTGCAGCTACAGGCCAAGGAGAGTCCCATGGTTGCGAACCCGAGCAAAATATCGAAGGATTGTTGTTGCAGGTGTGCGCAAGGTCGAAGAGCAATTAACACTTCAAGTGTTTGAAGGTTGCCGCAAGGAGTGCATGCAAGAGTCTTCTTTAGACCTCAGAGTTATGAGAAGCTCAGGAGGAGTAAATCCTTTGAAAACATTGAGGGGCATCGGAAGTTTGTAGTGCAAGCGGATAAGTCCAGCGAAGAGTCCTTGGTTTCCTTCGTAGAAATCATCAAAGGGAAGAGACCGACGGTCAGGAATCTGTGGGGAGGATTAGCGAAATCCCGCCAGCTATCAGATATACTAGAGAAGCAAGGAGGTTAAGGTAGTGTGCGGATTTTACCCACAGGAGAACGTGGGCCATTGGATCCTCGCCCAGTTACCCCGTCAGTCGTTGGATTGACCAGGAGTTTCAAGGAGTTTAAGCCTCATGAGCGGGAGGAGGAAAGTTTCGATGAGAGGCGTGGCCATAGGAATTTTGGCATTCGTGAAATCGGGAGTCACGAGGACGAGTGATGGGGAATTTTCATAGTGAAAATCCTGTAAACGATTAGAGTCGTCCATCGGTTGGGACACGTTTGCGAGATCGGAAGCCATCGGGGATTCGGTCATCGGGACTCGCATAAGTGAGTGTTTTTTCTTTGCAGTTGGTGAAGTCCGAGATTTGATCTGAACCGTCCATCC
>SNQJ01S0110429.1:17204-29009 GCA_010110895.2 Picea sitchensis
AAACCCTAAACTGCATTCTTAAAATATTTAATGCAAACGCATCAGTTGAAGATAATAATAGCAAATTACTCTGTACTAAGAGCTTCTGCTCTCCTATCTACAACCACACCATAACTTGAATATTTTGCAAACCAAAACAGTAAGAAAAAATGCAGGAAAGAGAATGAACCTGTATCCATATTTGTTCAATGGCTTCACACTGCAAGCTGCAGCATGTATAGCGTACAATGATGTGCAATATGTAGGCAATGACCAGATTTATTTTCTTAGTGATGGGGTTTCTCCCCTACTTCAAACATTTGAAGATAGCAATTGCATATACATTGAAGGGATAATTTACATTGTGGGGACTAAAGATGAATGAGATGAGGATTCAGTCATTAAGAGGGAAATCGTATTCTGTTAATTATACGATAGACCCTAGGTTGCAATGAAGCTTGAAGATTGGGTGGATAATGCATTCATAGTATCAAAGGGTAATCTACGTATAATCATTATATAACGATGCACCCCTTTAGATGTGGTTTGTGTTTCGATGTGGGTGCAAATGGACCAATCTGATCCACTCTATCTGGAGATCTAATGAACGGAATTAGTAGTTAACTTATACTAAATCTTCTTACCAAGCTTTTGTTACTAAGAATTCCGATTTGCTTCTACCATACATATCAAGTCATGAGTTGGTACGATACTTATAAAATATTCTGTCTAATTGGACAGTGATTTAGTGATTTAATGATGACCCTCCATGGATTCACCTATATAAGCTGCGGCTAGAGTTGCAAAGATCAGAGCTTGAATACCGCTCGTAAATAATCCCAGGAACATCACAGGTATAGGAACTACTGAAGGTACTGGAGAAACAGGAACGGCAACTACCAATTCGTCGGCTAATCTATTTCCAGAAAGTCGAAAATGAAGTTATAAAGGTTTTGTCAAATCCTCTAAGATGTTAATTGGTAAAAGTATTGGGGTTGGTTGAATATATTTACCAAAAGAACCTAACCCCTTCTTTGCAAGACCTGCATAGAAATATGCTACTGACGTAAGCAAAGCTGAGAACATTGTATTTATGTTTAGGTTTGAAATTTAGGGAAGAATTTTATAGCTTCCAAATTTAGGGGTTATTCTTTAGTTTGGTGTTTCCAAAACCCCAAACATAAAATTTATTTGAGGATTTCCAAACACTTCATGGAAAAATTGGGATAAGCAATATGTAAGAAACAGTGTTGTTTAACTGTTTTATGTTTTTGCTCTTGTCAGAATCCGGCAACATAGATCTGCAGGAAATCACAATTTTCTGTTGTTTAAATTGTGTTTCTGAATGCAGAATGCAGAAATGGATTCAGCGTGCTAATAAACCCCTAGAGCACTGGGATTATACAGATTTAACCACTCAAATCTGCAGATGCAACAATATCTCGCAGGATTTCCAGCATATATCCCCAAAAAATATGCCCAGGAAAGGGCAAAAGAGTAGCACGTTTAGACTACGGTTGTAAGCAACGACCAGATTACTTTATTGTGGGCATTTTTGTGACCATATTTGTTCAATGGCTTCACACTGCAAGCTGCAGCACGTATGATGTGCAATGGTGATCGATATGTAGGTAGTGACCAGTTTTATTTTCTTAGGGATGGGGCTTCTCCCTCACCAAGGACAGGACCAGGTTGATTTTCTTAGGATTGGGGTGTTTCTCCCCCACCGAAAACCTTGTATTTATGTTTAGGGTTGCACACACACAATATTCCCATTAAATAGTTTCACTTCCCCAATCTCCCCATTCTTTGAATCTTGTGTAAGTTTCAAACACAGATTTTCAGATTTAATCTAGCTCCACCCTCTTAGATCTTGAGTCTCGACTCATCCCTCGACTGCTTCTGTATTTTCTGTGAAACCCCTCTGACGTCCATTGTTTGAGCCGAGTCTGTTGGTTGCCGGTACGTCTTTCTCTCAGCACCTCAATTTCTAAACTAGGTTCGTCTAATGGGAACAATCAGTGGAGAGAGACCAGGGGCATCTTTCTAAAAAGCGATGGACCTGTCTGAAATCAATTTTGTTAGATCATTTTTGCTTCAAATTGTTCAGAGAACCTTTGTCCTTTTGTTGGAAACCCTGGAATTTTTAAGATTTTTGCACTCGGTTTTTTAATAATCCCCAAGTACGTAAGAAACCAAAGATTAAGATGAATCTATAATCGTTGCAAAAAGTCTTAACCTCCAAGAATTAGATGGATTTATATTAGTTGCCACCTTCCAAAGACAGAATTCTTAACCTCTCAGCAAATTCAATTCTTGCTCTTTAATAGAGAACAATTTCACCTGCTTCCCTCTAATTTGATCCCTAACAGTGTTGGAATCCCATGTATTGGTTGATAGTCCATTGCTCCTTACTTCCCCACCAGAGGTACTATTGTGGACATTACAAATCAAACATTCACTATGTATTCAACACCCAAAATCAAGATAATGAAAAATAGTAATATTGGATCCAAAACTTCTCTCTGTATTCAGGTAAATTCTAAACCCCGCCTATGAGAACATGAGGCCACGTGTTAAGCACTGGAAGAGAATTTAATCCAATTCAATCAATAAATTCGTTAATAAATTTTTTTACTCCCAAATTATAGTCACCCCTAGACATGTAGTATTCCCAACATTACCAAAATACCAAAAATAATAAATGCACAACCTGTAGTGAATAATATTTCTTTAGTCCCAAGTTGTAATCTTCCCTGGACACAGTATTCCCACCACTACCAAAATACCAAAGATAAAAAATGCAAGACCTGTAATAACTATATTGCAGGTAACTTGTATCAATCCAAATGGAGTCTGAGTTAACTATAAAGATTGCTCTTGGTACGAAGAAGACTGACTTAGGTCCCACTGACAAATTATGTAGTAATTAATTGGATATTAACAAGGCAAAGTATGAATAAAAACTAATCAACCTATTTGCACACTATATCAAAGTAGCATCTCCTAAGGGAGTGTTTAGAGTGCTTTACTTGGTGCTAACTTGCTAAGACAAACGTAAGTACCACTGACAAACTATGTAGTGATTAGTTGGATATTAACGAGGCAAATATGGATACAAACCAATCAACCTATTTGCACACTATATTCAAGTAGCATCTCCTAACAGAGTGTTTAGTACAGAACTTATTTTCTACTCGTCAGCTAGCTTGGTTCCTCCTGGATGACAACTACTCATCAATACGTGAAGCCAAGTAGACTACTTCATTCAGCAGGGCTACTCTGATATGGGAGCTACGATGGGCATATATACATTAAGATCGGCACCTAATGAGATCTTAATTAGTTCACACAGCATTATGTTAAGAATGCCCAACAGGTTTTAATTTTAGTACTCCCACCTACATCAAGCAATTTAATGCTATTTACCTCAATGCTTTGTGCCTTGTTGTTTTACCATATGTTTAGTCTGAAATATCAAACTGCCCAAAAATATTCCTTAAATTAACTGATCACCAACAGCAAGCAGGTCTTAAGAGTACATTCAAAAATATTAAATGCAAAACAATCCTAGTTGATCTCCAAACTTAGAAATTAAAGATAAAAAACAATTATCTTATACCACATCTTCAGCTCCTTCAATACAGAACTTTCATACGAGTTTGATAAAAACAAAACTTATAAATAAATTAAAATCAATTCAATTTAAGATTCAGGTTTTTTTAATCCATCTTAATGGATTATGGATTCAGGTTTAAAATGAATCAGCGCTAGTAAAGAGACCACAAGGAGAACATGACTACCACAAGGAGAACATGACGAGAACATGACTACCTGACAAAGCATGAAGTTATGTTTGATTTCAATAATAATAACAACAATAATAGCAAGCTACAAGCCCTGATTTTGATTAAAAACAAAATTCCAATAAAACCCTGATTTTGATTAAGAACAAAATTCCAAGAAGTAATAAACGGCAAAAATGCAGGTACGCATGAAAATTAAACAGATGATAATAAGAATAATAAATAATAAATGCACGCTATAAGCCCTGATTTTGATTAAGAACAAAATTCCAATAAGCCCTGATTTTGATTAAGAACAAAATTCCAAGAAGTAATAAATGGCAAAAATGCAGGTAAGCATGAGCCATGTATGAGGAGGATTAAACAGTTCAGAATCCAAAAATAATAATAATAGACGCTACAAGCACTGATTCTGGGTAAGAACAAAATTCCGAAAAAAACAGAAATGACAAAAATGCAAACAACCAGAAATGACAAGAATGCAAACAAGAGGCCCTGAGATTAACCAACACAAAACCCAAAAGAAAACAATAATAATAAATGATATGACAACTTGAAGCCCCCTTTAACCATTTTTTATTGATTTTAAGTCGCAAATAATAATAAGATAATGAACAAAATCGTATGATATTGAGCGTAAATTACATGCTCAGAGTCATGGAAGATAAGCATCATAGCCCGCAAAGATACAGGCTTTGATCCAACAAAATAAATGTCCCCATAGCATGCCAATGGCCAGGAAAACCCAGACATNCTTACATGACATGCCCTTCAGGATGCACCACATGCTCCAAGGGTGCCACTCGCCTCTTTCCATTTTTCTTGCGTGACGTGCCCTTCAGGACGCACCACATGCTCCAAGGGTGCCACTCGCCTCTTGACTGACTTAGTAGACATAAAAAAGCCCTAGAGTCAATACTCCACCAATAGAGTGAACTTGTGGGAGACTAAGGGCCTCTAAGGAATAATGCCCCTGCCTTATTGCACGTCCCTTAGAATCATCATGAGAGATTGTCGCAGTCTGCCCTCACGGCCTATTGGGCCCTCGCGAACTAGGTAAACGCTAACCTACAGTTTGAGCCACGACGAGAGTTCTAGTAGGCTGTGGCAGCACTACTGTCCACACCTCTCTCTCAACATCTTTGGTAGTCGTGTGTGACCACTCTACTCCACATGTGAGTATGGTCGGCAAGCTATCGTCAGCCTACATCATCAACGAATCATGTCAGAAATATATCCATAATCATATCATCTAATCAGATGCACTAATATCACAATAAAACAATCAAACCCCAATGGTACACTCCCTAATGCGATCCAGAGTCCAAGGGGTTCCATCGATGCCTTTGCATCCTTGAGGTCCAAAATCCTGCACACTTAGTAAAATTGATTCAATAGCACCTGTCTATGTCAATGCAATAAAACAACATGTCACCAACCCATAACGTCTCATAATCAAAATCAATGTTTTAATAGCATAAAATCCGGATCACTTGCGAGCAAGTGTCCTCAAAGAATAAGTTCTCTTAGTGCGAAAGAGAGGGATGTTACATACACCCCTTCTTGGTCTAAACTTCGTCCCGAAGTTTCACAGTATAAATGTAGAAATAAAGTGTATCACAGTATCATAAGCCTATCTATCAAACATAAATGGAAATTGCTAGCGCATATCATATGTGTCCTCCCATGTTCCCAAGTGAAGACTATAGTTGTCCCACTGGACCTTGACCTACTCTATCGTTCGACGTCGTAGTTATCGAATGCAGTGATCCAGGATGCAGATCAGTTTAGCCGTGAGTTCCCCCTCATTCGATACCTGGAAGGAACTCATGTCAATAACATGTGTAGGATCACTAATATAATGTCTCAAAATAGATACGTGGAAAACATCGTGCATACGCCTCAATGAATCAAGCAAGGCTAGTCGATAGGCCACAAACCCCTTTCTCTCCACAATCTCGAAGGGTCCCATGAACCTAGGAGAGAGTTTAGCTCCCTTTCCAAACTTGATCGAACTCTTATGTGATTTAACCTGTAAGAAGACTCGATCACCAACCTCGTAACTATGGTCGACATGGTGCGCATCAGCATAAGTCTTCTGTCGATCCTGCGCTTCTTTAATCTTTTGTATTATTATTTTCATTTTCTCTTCCATTTCCTAGATCGCTTCTAGTGCCGCCAGGACCCTATCCTCAAGCCAATCCCAACTCAAAGGCGTTCGACATGGTCTCCTATAAAGGAACTCGAAAGGCCCCATATTAATGGTTCTTTGGTAGCTGTTGTTATAAGCGAATTCCACCAGTGGTAAGAATTCCTCCCAACACTTTTGTTGGTCCATCACATACATGCGCAACATGTCCTCCAAGGTCTGGTTTGTTCATTCGGTTTGCCTGTCAGTCTCCGGGTGATATGCAGTACTAAAGTTAAGTTGGGTTCCCAAGGCCTCTTGGAAACTCGTCCAAAATCGTCCAGTAAACACCGATCCTTGATTGGAGATAATCCTCTTAGGCACACCATACAGCCTCACAATATCACTGATGAAAACTCTAGCTATGTCAGGTGCCTGATACGTCATACGCACAGGAATAAAGTGAGCACTCTTTGTCAGAGTGTTTACTACTACAAAAATCGAATCGTGTCTCCTTGCCGTCAATGGCAATCCAACAATAAAATCCATCGAAATAACCTCCCATTTCGATTCCAGAATAGCGTGTGGTTGTAGTAATCTTGTCGAATGTCTATGTTCAACCTTCACTTGCTGACATTCTAGACATCAGGCCACATAGTTGACTATATTTTCCTTCATTCCCTTCCAGAAGAATAAGGGTTTAAGGCTTGCCCTCATCTTCGTGACTCCCGGGTGAGCAATGTAAACTGCTCTATGAGCCTAGCCCAGGATCAAAATCCTCAACTTGTAATTCGACGGTATGTAAATCTGATTTTTAAACCTCAATAAACCATCGCTATCAAATGAAAATCCTTCAAATATTAGTACCATCATTGTGTTTTGTCCGATAAAACCGTCGACCTCTTTGTACCGATCATCGTCACACTGTAAAGTTAGAATCTTTTCACGTAGATTCATCTGAAGAGGCAGCACCGAAAATATGCGTGGTCTCTGACTCAATGCATCTGCCACATGGTTCATTGTTCCTTTTATGTAAGTAATCTCGAAATCATACTCGCTAAGCAATTCCGACCAATGACGTTGTCGCGCGTTCAGGTCACTTTGCGTAAAGATGTGTTGTAGTCCACAGTGTTCCGTTTTTAGCTCAAACTTTCATCCAACAAGGTAGTGTATCTAAACCTTAAAGGCATAAATGATGGATAACAACTCCAAGTCGTGCGTCATGTAGTTCTTCTCATGCCTTCTCAGTTTCCTCGAGATGTAAGCGATTTCTTGTCTGTTTTGCATCAAGACTCCGCCTAAGCCTTCCTTGGATGCATTAGTGCATACCAAGAAGTCCATGTCCATGTCAGGGACCTTTAGTATTGGTGTTGTTTTCAACAACTCCTTGAGCCTCCGAAATGATTCCACGCATTTCTCGGTCCAAAAAAACTTCTTGTTCTTCTTCTACAATTTCATGATCTGATTTGCTATCTTCGAAAATCCCTCGACAAACCGTCGATAGTATCCTACTAAACCCATGAAGATACGAACTTTTGGGACATTCGTTGGCGCAGGCCATTCCATAATAGCCTTGACCTCTATTGGATCCACGATGATACCTTCGCCAGAGATGACATGCCCTAAGTAGTGAATCTTCGATTGATAAAATGACCATTTGGACAACTTCCCATACAATTTGTGCTCTAGTAGACACTGTTGTACCAAGCGCAAGTGCTCTTTATGCTCCTCCGTCATCCGAGAGTAAATCAAAATATCATCAATGAATACTTGGACAAACTTGTCCAAGGACTCCCGGAACACCCCGTTCATCAAACTCATAAATACCCCTGGGGAATTTGTCAGTCCAAATGGTAAAACAGTAAACTTGTAATGTCCAAACCTCGTCTTAAAGGCGGTCTTAGGGACATCATATTCCTTAATCCGTAACTGGTGGTATCATGATCGCAAGTTGATCTTTGAGAACACTGTCGCGCCCTTCATTTGATCAAATAGATCATCAATCCTCGACAACGGATATTGATTCTTGATCGTTTCCTTGTTCAACTTACAGTAGTCAATGCAGAGCCTCCACGACCCATCCTTATTTTGTATGAAAATAACAGGCACACTCCACGGTGACACACTTTGACGTATCAGTCCTAGGTCCAACAATTCCTTCAACTGCATTCTCAACTCCTGTAACTTCGGGGTTGACATTCGATAAGGTGTTCTAGATATCAGTTCAGTTCCTAGTTTTAGGTCTATAGTAAACTCCAATTCCCTCTCTAGTGACATCCCAGGTAACTCCTCTGGAAATACGTCTGCAAACTCTCTCACCACCGGAAGGTGTTCTAGACCTTCCACTACTCCCTTCTTGTTTAACGTAAGGATTGCATAAAGCTTGCACCCCTTGCACATGATCTTTTGTAGCTGAAAGGAAGAGATGAAGCTTAGGGAAATTCCCTGGTTCCATCCTACAAGCACATGTCTCTGTCCCTCGTCATCGACCAAGCTCAACGATTTCGTCTTATAGTTAAGTATCGCCTCATGTGATTCCAACCTAATCAAAGACATAGTGAAGTGTCTCCCCCACCAAACCAATTCATTATGGCTTGCCCAAACGAGCCTTGCACTGGTAGACCGACCACCCTACTATAGATAGTGAATATAGACAGTGAGTTTCTTTCCGCTCACACAATTTTCATTTCTGATTTGGGCTTTTCGCTCACACAAATGAAAAGATGCTATTCGTTAGGCACTCCGATAGTCTAGTATAGTAGGGAGAGGGAGAAGAGGGAGAAGATCAGAGGGAAAAGAAAGAGGGCCTTTAGGCACGATCCATAAGGGCCTTTAGGCACTCCGATAGGGAGAGGGCGGAGAGGGTCGTAGGCACTCAACCGACCATACGTATGGGATAACGTATGTAAGGGAAAAACACTCTTCCGACCGATAGGGAGGGAGAAGGGAAGGGGAAGGTTATCCCTTTCCCTAAGATCCTAAGATCGTGATGAAACTCTCCCAGGTTAAGGATACATCCCGTAACCTTTCCTCCAACCTTTTGTTTGGCTCTTGAGGCCATCTCTACGAAGCTAAACTCATCCTGTTCGACTTCCTTTACCTTAATCCTTTGTAGCGCTGCACCAGAAATGAAACTCTCGGTAGCATCGGGATCTATCAAAATCCTAAGGGTCTGGTCAGTGACGATACCTGTCGTCTCGAGCATAGTCGACTGATGCTCTGCTTGGTAGTTATTCACCACTGCATGAATCCAATGGGCCTTGCCCAAATCTCCCACGGTAGTGGGTCCAGCTGATCCAGATGCTCTAGTCCTCTCCATAGGGAAGTCATGCTAGTAGTGTGTCTCCCCACACGTCCAACAACCTTTCTTCGGCCTAGTGGTCCTGGTACCTGAAGTATAAGATGACGGCCCACCGGTCTGGAATCCTAGTTTGTTCAGCTGAACATGCATAAACTGTTGTTGCTGCAGTCGAAGTTGTTGTTGATGTTGTGGTCCTCGATAAGGTGTTCATTGTTGAGGCGTTGGTTGTCGAGGTGTAGTGAAAGTGGATCCGCTCTGAAAGCCACGATATCACGCCGTATGTATGGCTGGTGTTAGATGTTGTTATGCACCAGATGACACCTACCATATTGGTCTCGCTGGAGTCCTACTCTGAACCCCGCTGATAAGCTCCTCCTCTCCTATGAGGGCCTTTTAGACGACATCATGCAAGGTTTGAGGCATCTTTATCCTAACCTTTGCACGTAAGCTGCCATTAAGGCCAAACACTAACGTGTTGACCTTAATTTTCTCCATCATAAGATGCAAAGCATATCGGAGCAGCTCCATAAAATGGGCCTCGTACTCGGGCACCGTACAACCTCCCTCTCCTAAGGTGTTGAAATCATTGAGTTGACACTCAATGAATTCGTCTAATAGGTACCTTTCTCGAAACCGTTTCTTGAATAGTTCCCATGACATGTCTTCGAAAACCATGATCAATTGTGGTAGGAGCGTCTTCCACCATAGAAGAGTGTTCCCCTTCAGTGAAAAGACCACCATGAGGACCTTCATGTTGGAGGTATAGTCGTGAAGTGTAAGGCACGTCGCCATATTCTCCAACCATGCCTCGGTGGCAGCGCCGTCTGGGGTACCAAAGAACTCGAGAAATTTGACCTTCTCGAGTTCATGGTGAATGCTGCCAGTACCAATCAGAGCGTGTGGTGGACCCTCAGGGGGTGCCAGCGCCCTGGCCTCATCTCTGTCCAAATGGTTGATCAGTGCCTCAGACATGCGTAGAAAAGATCTCATCATTCTGACCACATCACCAACTACTATCTGCTCCTGCCCAACAACCTGTTCGTCTCCCCGGGGGTTAGACCCCTCAGGCGTGGATGCTACTAGAGGCATCGTGCCTCCTCCCCTAGCACCTGTTGTCTACCTCCGCGGCGTCCTCTAACCATGATTACCTCCACGAATACAAGTCAACTTAATTAGCAACATCATAATCAAATCACATCAACGAAATCCGTAGCGATCCCAAGTCGCAGGTTGAACCCGCTCTGATACCATATGTAACGACCCCATCGTTACGACAAGCGAAGAAATTTTTTATTTTTTATTTTTTTTTAGTTTTCAGGAGTTAAGAGGCAAGAAGGCAATGATGACAACATTTTAACCACACCACTGATGACAAACGCAAACACGTAGTCCAAGCAACAGGTTACTATGACACCACACACAGGCACAAAGACAACTGGCAAACATACGCAGAAAAACAATGAGGATGACTACCTGCCCGACGCAACATGACCACGCCTACAAGCTAAGGGAAAAATCGCCATCCTAACATCACAGCCTAGATGAACAAGGACTAGAACCTCAAGGTGCGTGGGCCTAATGCCTGAAGGCATTGGTCCCTTTCACCAAGAGAAACTTGCATGCTCGACAACACTCACACAAAAGCACCTACTCCGACCAAGATCTCATTTGTTGCTATCCCCTAGGGCACGCCATGATCCCCTCATCAGGAATCATGTCGTTCCTATGTGATAGATGCATAAATAACCTTGGCACAACGCATCCTATCTGGACCAAGGAATCTAGATAAAACCGATGTGCTAGAAATCGAATACTAAGAGGAAATCCACACCCATACCCCAACAATAGGTCGATGAAGCACTAGAGGATGAAGACCAGGGATGACGCACGACAATATTCGACATCGTCCATGACCCAACCAATCACCCAGTCTAAACTAGTCAATGATTACAATCTATTTTAACAAGGGTTCCATTCTGAACGGGCACGCCAATTGCATTTATTCATTAATGCACCCTCTAATTTAATGTGAATACAATCCATCTAGCAAGTCTAAGTAATTATTACTGGTACCATAATTATAAATACAACTAACCTCAATTATAAGAAAGTTTAAAATTGGCAATCTAGTTCGTACTCACCAGTATAATTTTAATCATTATTACAACCTAAATGAACCATGCTATAATAATCCAAAATCTCCATCCAACTAGCCATTAACTTAAATGACAGTATTAACAATCTTAATGTAGAATGCTACTTTTATAACACTGATGAACAGTTAAATCTCAGCATGTAGTCTAGTTATATTGACCGAACTAACAATACTAGCTGTCTATTAAAATTAGAAGGAAACTACTAACTATTAGCAGTGCTGGAGAAATTTAGTGAGGAAATTAACATAGAGGTTACTTAACAATTAATATAGAAATAACAAGGCAATAACACGACCATTATCATAACATTTGATATAGCAATAACAAGGTAGTCATAACAAGTAATATAGCAACAACAAGGCATTTAACGTGTTAGTTAACATGCAATTGATATATCAGTAACAAGGCAATTCATATGACTGTTAACACAACAAT